>PVKC010005783.1:0-32383 GCA_004027635.1 Crocidura indochinensis | reverse complement strand
CTCCAGGCCCCGTACCCAAAAAGCGCGGCCGCTCCGCTTTGCTCCATGGTCGCGCCTACTTTGAAACCCCTGAATTCCATACCAGCAAGGGGACTTAGCTGAATTCTTTTTATGGGTGATTGTCCTCCCACTGTAACTTTACCTTGTCCTCTCTCTTTACATCTTTGCTCTCATAATTAAAAATAAAAATTAAAAAAAACCCTCAGGAAGGAAATAAACATGAGAGAAAGAGAAGGAAAAACATCTATCAGAGAGAAAGGTGGGGGGAAGGAGGAAAATGGGACATTGGTGGCAGGAAATGTGCACTGCTGAAGGGATGGAAGCTGGAGCATTGTATAACTGAAACTCAATCATGAATAACTTTGTAATATTGATTCAATTTGAATTATTTTAAAAAGAAATAAACATTATAAAGAAGAACCAAGTGAAAATTTCACACTTAAAAGATGCAAAAATTTTTTACTCATTCAATTCAGTATAAGAATGATGCTGAATGTAAGGAAATTAATTTGAAAACAGAAAAATAGAAGTTATCCAATCTGAATTGCAGAGAAAAAAATGATAAGTGATAAGAACCTGTGAAACTCAAGGGACATATAAGTCTGAACTTTAGAGTTCTAGAAAATGAAAAAGGAATGAATTACATTAAAAAATGTTTGATTCGGGGCCCGGGAGATAGCATGGAGGTAAGGCATTTGCCTTTCATGCAAAAGGTCATCGGTTCGAATCCCGGTGCCCCATATGATCCTCCGTGCCTGCCAGGAGCAATTTCTGAGCATGATGCCAGGAGTAGCCCCTGAGCACTGCCGGGTGTGACCCAAAAACAAAAAACAAAAAACAAAAAAAAATGTTTGATTCAAAACCTGACTAAACCCAATACTGGAAAAAGGCATAAACCTAATAAAGAACTTTGCTGAATTCAAATATTTTAAACTCCCTCAAATCTATACTGGGGCTAATGAAGATAGATAACTTTGCTAAACTGATCCTTTTTTTGAATTCTGCGATATCTCAGCAAAAATTATGTAATCAATGCTTTCCTCTATAGCAAAATCTTCACTTTTGGTTAGCACCTCCTTTTTCTGATCTTATTTTTAAATGGCTCTTCAGAGAAAAGCTAACTTTTTTGGTCCTGTTTTGTGTCCTGGAGTGGGACACCTAAAGGTGTCTAAGGTGCATAGAGATGTAGTTCTAGTTTTTAAAATGAAAGGAAAAATACAAACATCACTATATGACAAATATTTATCTTATAAGATAATTTATACTGATGATATGGTATTGTTGCATATGCAGCAAGCAGTAACACTAATGCAGAGGCTTACACTGATTTAATTTCTCTTATTTCTTATTTAACAAATAGACTGTTGAATGTAATTTTTTTTTACCCCTCTCAGTATCATGCATCAATGCTGACAGTAAAAGAAATTAAAAGACATCAGTTCAATC
Source organism: Crocidura indochinensis (assembly GCA_004027635.1). Taxonomy (NCBI): domain Eukaryota; kingdom Metazoa; phylum Chordata; class Mammalia; order Eulipotyphla; family Soricidae; genus Crocidura; species Crocidura indochinensis. Next base: position 30,937 of record PVKC010005783.1, on the reverse strand, counting down.
ACTTACTACTTACTACTGATAATTCTACCACTGGGTGACTTTGGAAAAATTAACTAATCTTTCTTGATTTCAGCAATATCATCTATAAACTGGGAATAATTTAAAGCACTAAACACAGTGTCAAACAGGACCAGCAGTCCTGTGGATAGAACAGCAGAGTGCTTGCCTTGCACACAGTTGAGCTGGGTTCGATTTCCAGTTTTCCTTTGGTACTGAATCTGCAAAGAGTAATTACTGAAGGCAGAGCTTTCGCCAGAAGTTAACCCTGAAGCACGGCCAGATGTAGTCTCCAAACAAAAACAAACAAAAACTTCAATAACTATTAGAAATGATTATTTCCTAATATAGTGATGTTTGCTTTACCTTAAACTGTCGTTGAAGCCTTCTACTGCGTATTTTGATGGAATGTAGCCCCCTCCGCAGAATGCAAGACGACCCCCGACACTGGAGACATTGATAATCCTCCCTCGAGCTTTTTTGACCAAGGGAAGCATATTTAGTGTCACACTGATAAGGCCAAAGAGGTTGACTTCAATAGGCTCTCTGTAGTCGTCCAATATCAACCAGTCAGTGGGAGCCAGCACTCCGAGAATGCCAGCATTGTTGATGAGACCCCAAAGACCTAGAAGAGAGGAAGGAAGGAAGCTGTGACAGAAGGTGCCAGGTACTCAAGCATCATTGGCAGGAATATAGCACCTGTTTTATGCAATGACGCTAAATTCTTCGAGTCCAATTCTTGCTTTGAAATACTTGGTAGTTTGGGAGAGTGTTAGCAGAGAGGGTAGCAGACTAAATTGAAATAGTTAAAGCTCTGTTACAGTAAAGCCCTTTCACACTGCTCAATGTTAAAGTACCAATAGTGTCAAAAAGACTTTTTTGCATTAAATCTTACTTGTAGGCTGAATAGATCTAATTTTCTTACTATGCTAAGTGAGCATGTCAGGGAATATTTGTCAACGTTTTTCTTTCAACAAAGAACAACATGGTCTTTATTTATTTATTTATTTATTTTAATTTTAATTTGGAGTCACACCCAAATTTGCTCAGGGCTTACTCCTGGCTCTAAAATAAGCTTAGGAAGGATTCCTGATGCTGCTTGGAGAACTGTGTGCTGGTGTCTGGATTAGTTATGTGAAAGGCATCACCCTACGTTTGGCCCTCTATTTAATATTTATTTTTGGTAAAAAGTTTCATTATTCACTTGGTTTATTTTGGATATGGAGTCTTCTAAGGAGTCAGAAAATGACTGTCTAACACAAAATTTCTGTCTTATAGATCATGACACCTTAAGCATCTCTACTCAAATTCTCAGGCGATTTTTGTCTTTTCCTGTTGAAAATCTGTTTTGTAGTGGGCAATGTATCTCAGGTATCCAAATAGTAACTGGGGATTGCTTCTGTTCTATAAAATTTTAGCTTCCAATCTCTTTTTTTTTTTTTGTGGTTTTTGGGTCACACCCAGCAGTGCTCAGGGGTTACTCCTGGCACCTTGCTCAGAAATTGCTCCTGGCAGGCACGGGGGACCATATGGGACTCCGGGATTTGAATCGATAACCTTCTGCATGAAAAGCAAATGCCTTATCCAGCACCTTTGTTTTAAGTTCAGTTTCCAATCTCTTTTGACATATGTGTGGCTGGAGCAGTACTTTACAGGAGATGACCAGGAAAAGTCAATATTGCCAGCTCAATTTTAAATCTGAGAGAGAGAGAGAGAGAGAGAATGAGAGAGAACGAGAGAGAGAAGAGAGATTGCAACTTGGAACTCAGGAACTCTTCTATGACTTGTGTATACCACAGGTTTTTAGAAGTCATTCTTGAAATACAATAAAATAAATACAATAAATAAATACAATAAAATAAAACACATTAGCTCTAGTTATCCAACGATCACCCCCCCCCCCACACACACACATGCTATCATCATACTCACCTTTTTCCCCAACTTGGCTTTTCACCCACTGAGCAGTCCTCTTGACATTCTCAGGGTCTGTTACATCCAGAAGCACTGTGCAAAGCCGTTCTGAAGATTCTGCTTTTAAAGCTGCTGATCCTGATTCAGTCAGACAGGCAGCAAGGACATGAAAACCTTTTTTATCCAGAGTTTTGGCTGCCAAATTTCCAAAGCCTGTATCACACCCAGTGATAAAAATGTACTTCTCAGCAATATCTGGAATTTTAAATTGTCTTTTATAATTCCATAAGAAGCCACAGAGGACAAGAAGGGCTAATAGCCAAAAGAGCATATTTGTTGTGTGTAACAGAGATACTTCTTTCTCGAACTGAAGAAGATCTTGTCCTTTAAAATGAGAAACAATATTCAAATTAGAACTATTATGCCATTATATAGTTCAGGATGGAAGAGTAGGATATTTTTAATGTAATTGAGTAGACAAATCAATAGTTCAAGAACATTTATTTATATTTGGCTGAGAAAGTAGTAATTTTTTTAAAAAATGACTTATAAAGATAACTGTTGGAAAGATAATATAATGTATAGGGTACTAGTTTGCATATAGCAGACCCAACTTCAATACCTGGCATGCCATATGGTCCCTTGAGCACTGCCAAGAATAATCCCAGAGCATAATAATCAGTACAATCTCTGAGTACTGCTGTGTATGTCCCCCTCACAAAGGTAAGATAATTCTTCAAAATTAATAAAAAGGGAAACAGATATTAGAGGAATTAATGTAAGGGTGATGGATCATAAAAAAATTGAGTGATCTGAGCACAATTGTGAATAAAATATTTTTTAGTATTTCTCTCTGATTTCATTCTTTGCATGTAGAAAAGCCTTAGAATTTTATATGCTTTTATAATCTGCCATTTTACTATACAAACCCATTTTTCTGCATAATTTTTAGGGTTTTCTAAATATGTAATCAACAAGTAGAGACAGCCAGATTTATTCTTTTCCTATCAGGATACCCTCAATATCCTGTACTTGCCTACATGCTATGGAAAGTACTTCCAGTAGTATATTTAATAGAAGTGGCAAGAGTGGGCAACCTTGTCTTGGGCCTGATCTTAGAGGAAAAACTTTTAGTTTTATCCCATTTAATAAAATAGTGTTTGCTGTGACTTGTACTATCTGACTTTGATTATGTTGAGGAAAGCTCGTTCAATTCCCATTTTGTTGAGAGTTTTATAATGAATGGGTGCTGGATCTTGTTAATATTTTGCATTTGCTGACATGATCATATGACTTATTTCTTCTTTCATTGATATGGTGCATTATGTTGATTGACTCATGAATATTAAACCATCCTCATATTCCCAAGATAAATTCCACTTGGTCCTGTTATATGATCTTTTGGATAAATTGTTGGATTCTATCTGATGTATTTTGTAGGGGATCTTTGCATCAATGTTCATTAGGGATATCAGTATGTAATTCCCCTTTTGTTGGTGGTATCTTGGTTTTTGTAGGTTTTGGGTGATGTTTGCTTTATAAAAATTGGGAGAGTTTCTATTTCTTAGATTTCCTAAAAAAGCCTAAAAAGGATGGATAGTAGATCCTTGGTTTTATTTTGTTTATTTTCAGGCCACACAGTGGTGCTCATGGCTCTGCACTTAGGTACCCATCCTGGTAGGCTCAGGGAACCATATAGGTTGCTGTGGATCAAACCTGAATCAGCCACATGCAAGGCAAACATCTTATCCACTGTACTATCTCTCCAGCCATGAAGTTCTTCTGTAAGTGTTTAAAAAAAAATCATCAGTGGAGCCAGAGTTATAGCACTGTGGTAGGGCGTTTGCCTTGCATGCAGCTGACTCAGGACAGATCTGGGTTTGAGCCCCGGCATCCCATATGGTTCCTCAAGTCTGCCAGGAGAGAATTCTGAGCATAGAGCCAGGAGTACACCTGAGAGTCGCCAGATTTGTGGCCCAAAAATCGAAAAAAAAAAAAAAAAAAGGAAAAAGAAAAAAACCATTAATAAATACATCTGAGCGCTTTTGTTTTGGGGGAGATTTTTTTGGGGGGGCACACCAGGTGATGCTCAGAGATTTCTCCTGGCTATGCGCTCAGAAATCACTCCTGGCTTGGGGGATCATATGGGACGCCAGGGGATCGAACTGCAGTTTGTCCTAGGTTAGCACACGCAAGGCAAATGCCCTACTGCTTGTGCCACCACTCCGGCCCCTGGAAGAGACTTTTGATTACAATTTTTATTTCCTTGAGACTGATAGTTTTTTTCAGTTGTTTCATATTTTTGGTTCAGCCTTGGAAGGCTACAGAAGTCCAGCAATATATCTATTGCTTCTAGGTTATCATGTTTTATGGCATTTTTTAAAGGAATCCTGAGAATCTTTTGCATTTATTTGTTATTGGTTGTGACATACCCCATTTAATTACTGATTCAATTAACTACAATTCTCTCTCTCTCTCTTTGTGAATCTTGTTAGTGGTTTACTGATCTGGTTTATTTTTTCACTAAATCAACATTTGGCTTCATTCATCTTTTGGATCATTTTGAATTTCAATTCATTAATTCTGCTCAAAATTTTATTAGTTCCTTCCCTCTACTAGCTTAGAATTTGTTTTCACATTTTTTAGATTGTATAGTTATGTTATTTAATTGACCTTTCCTTCCTTACAAATGTTTTGTTTTGTTTTGTTTTTTGCTTTTGCTTTTTGGGCTACTTTCTGTGATGCTCAGGGGTTACTCCTGGCTATGCACTCAAAAATTGCTCCTGACTTGGGGGACCATATGGGACACTGGGGGATCTAACTGTGGTCCATCCTAGGTCAGCCGCATGCAAGGCAAATGCTCTACCACTTGTGCCACCGCTCTGGTCCCTATGACTTTCCTTTTAATGATGCTTTTGTTGTATCACACAAATTCTGGTAGTTTTTCTCCTCATTCTCATTTGTTTACAAAAAACTATTGACATACTCTTTAATCTACTGATTGTTCAGCTATTTAATTTTCATATGTTTGAGTTATTGCTATATTTCTAATTAACTTCTATTTTCAGTGCATCATGACCTGTGAATCACTCTACATTAAAATTTTACATGTATAACTCATTTGATGTCAGTCTTTTTGAGTCAGACTTTTCTCATAAACTAGAAAAAATTAATATGAAAACTAGTAAATGTAAAATGAATAAAGAAATTTTTGGGGGGGCACAGTGATGGTGCTCAGGGATTCCTTCTGGTTCTGCACTCACTCAGGGATCCTTTGGATGGTTGAGGGGCCCATATGGGGTCCTGAAGGATTGAACCTGGGTTGGCCGCATAGTAGGAAAATGACCTACTTGTTAACCTATCTCTCTAACTCCTGGGAAATTATTTTAAAAATCACCACTTGTCAACTGTTGTAGGAAAAATGGTTTCAGGCAAGAACAATCATTAGATGGTTAAAACTAGATGATTTTATTAAAGAAATTAAAATAATATTTAGTGGTTAAAAAAGAGCAAAATAAGCTATATAAAAAGGCAAAATAAGACTGTATAAATTAATATACCACTCTGTATTAAAGACAAAACATACACATATATGTTTTATTATGTATCCATTAAATATTATTTGGAATATTAAAATAAAAAATATAAATTAAACTAGATGGTGATATTTTTTTTTGTTTTTTTTTTGGCCACACCCAGTGATGCTCAGGGGTTACTCCTGGCTATGCGCTCAGAAGTTGCTCCTGGCAGGCACGGGGACCACATGGGAACCGGGGGATTGAACCGTGGTCCATCCTAGGCTAGCGCAGGCAAGGCAGCAGGCACCTTACCTCCTGCGCCACCTCTGGCTCCCAGATGGTGATATTTTAATGAGAAATAATAATAGAATCTCAAATAATATTTGCACAATCTACATAAATTGATTTTAAATGAATTAAGTCAACTAAAGAAATACAAATACCATATGACTTCACTTGTAGGTAAAGAAACAAAGAAAAATAAAATAAAACAAACTGTTAGGCTATGTCACAGAATAGTGGTTTCTAGAAGAAAGCCAAGAAGGTTATCAACAGGTAAACATAAAAATAGACATAGGGTAGTGGGTGTGTTGTGGTTTAAACACTTGTGGAAATGTGAAACCTCATCCTCTGAAACTTCATAGTGTCGTAAACCAATGTTACTTCATCTTTTTAAGTAGCTATTTAAAAATAGAGTAAAATTTCTTTCACAGTGGAGGAGTTTCAGAGTTAGTACATTGACTGAGTGATAAAAATTAACTGCAGTAGCCAGGGCATATTGGGTACATTGGGCACATGGATGCATGATTAAAGGGTACATTGGGTACATGATTAAATTCCTGTGATCAAGGAAATTGATCATTCAGAAAGACACTATTCTAGTTCTACCTAATACATGATATGCTTTCTTCAAAGCATCAAAATCATGAAAAAAGCTCTCTTCAAAAATAATAAAGAAAACAACCAAGGACTATTCTAGAATAAACACAATAAAGGAATTGTAACAACCATGTGATCTCAGAACACGAAACACACTTTTTTTTTCTTTGCTATCGTTAGATTAAATGGTAAAATTTGGGTCAGGTGTTTAGATCATATAAATATTATCACATTCATGCTGCTTTCTCAATGTTGATAGTTTTTATTACAAATATATACAAATTGTCTTGCTCTTTCTTTAGAGAATATTTATAGTTTAAGTAGTACCATGTCTTTCATTACTCTCAAAAATGTCACAAAATAATATGAAAATATATATAAATAAACATAGGACGCATATGTCTTAAAATGTTTATATATGTGAATATATGTATATGTATAAAACTGCAAAAAGTAACTGCTAAGGACAATTACATAGAGGAAGGGCTGGAGTACATGCTTGACATAGATTTAGTCCCAAACACTACATGGCTCCCTGAGCACCACTGAGAGCAATTCATACACAATGTGTCAGGAATAGAAATAGTCCCTGAACACTATCAGCTATAGGAAAAAACAAAAACAAATAATATGAGATATATAATATAATAGAATGAGTATAGGGAAATGCTATTATTTGTTAATTCTGAGTCATATTTTATTTCACCACCCCCTTTCTCTTCCCTCTAATGGTGTTATGATGACTGGAAGTCACAAGAACACTTGGTTGTGGTACTCATACATCTGGGTGTGGTACTTGTAAAATCAGCCATGGTGCTTGCTGGGATCATCCTTTAAATGTGTGTGATATTTATGCATGTGCTTAACACACATGTGTGAACACACCTTGATATGGCAGCTCAAGATTGCTCAGAGTGGGGCTGGAGCAATAGTACAGTAGGTAGGACATTCACCTTGCATGTGGCCAACCTGGTTTCTATCACTGGCATTCCTGAGATCCAGACATGATCCCTGAACACAGCCTGAAGGAAGTCCTGAGCATAAATAGGTGCAACCACCCCTCCTCCATTCAAAAATAAGATCAGTTGCAGCACTGAGAATAACATTCAACAGTACTGTCAATCACAAAAAGCAAGGACTATTAGAATTAGTTTTGGAACATGGGGGTGATCCTGGGGGTCAAAATTGTTAGTTCATTATTACAAAGCAGGTGCTATAGCCATAGAATTATCTCTTGGTTTCCCTGAACTGCACTTTCAACTTTTCCATAAACTTAAGATCAATCAAAATATAAAAACTTGACAAGGAAAAATAAATTTTTCTGAGAAAAGATTTGCATTGAACTGCTTTTGGATCTATGCATGAAATATATAAGAAGTTCGGGACTTCAGAATCTAATAACTTTGGTCACCAATTTTTATGTCCTTTACTGTTTGAGAAGTCTCCACAACTACTGGAGAAGAAGAAACTCAAACTAGAAGAGTTGGATTTCCCCTTTTCTCCTGTCTTTTCCATATACCACTCAAACTCCTCCTTCTATATTCCCAACTCCTTGCAATGACAAAGGAAAACTTTAATTTTTAAAGACTGGTGGGGGCTGGGTGGTGGCGCTGGGACGGACCACGGTTCGATCCCCCGGTTCCCCATATGGTCCTCCGTGCCTGCCAGGAGCGACTTCTGAGTGAATAGTCAGGAGTAACCCCTGAGCGTCACCGGGTTTGGCCCAAAAAAACAAACAAAAAAAATAAAGACTAGCTCACATAAAAAATATATTGTCCCTGTGAGGTTTACCTCTGTCTCAAGGGTCATTTAGATACTAGTATCCTGGCTGAAGTTTAAACCCCGTGGGCTTCCAATGTTAACCTAGAATTTTTTAAATTTATCCTTATACCAATGGTCATTGTTCCCCAATATTGTTTCTTCTTCAGTTTCTAGATTTTATATTTCTCTAGGTCATTGTACCAAACTGGTCATAGGCCAATTATGCGTTTGACTTCAAATAGTATTTTAGCCAAGAGGCCACCTCTGAACAGCAGGCCTTGGTCAGAGTGATTGGGAAAACTACCTACACACAAAGGCTGATTGATGCCCAAGGGGTCATTGACCCAGATAAGTAAATGAGTTACAACAACTAATAAGCTGCCTCAACTCTATTCTGCCCCATGTGTTCACCTCCTCATGACTTTCTGGCCCCAAATCCAGAGATCCAGAGCACTTACATCAGTTGCTCAGGCTTGCTCAGCTGTCCTCCAATTTATCTTCCTACAATGTAGTATGAATATATAACAGTCTTCATTGTCCACTGGTAATGAAATCTTCAAGACCATGAATGATATAATGAAAAGGGATTGTCAGCACCTTTAGTACCTTAGGGCAGTTGATTCCAAAGGCCTCTGAACTGCTAATACATATTTTTCTAGAGTCAAAAATGATAATAAAAAATAGTCATCTAGTATAAATCTAGGAATCAAGTTCTGAGGCTGTACACACACACACACACACACACACACACACACACACATTTACACACACATTAGAAACACAGACTCGGGGCCCGGGAGATAGCATGGAGGTAAGGTGTTTGCCTTTCATGCAAAAGGTCATCAGTTCGAATCCCCGTGCCCCATATGGTCCCCCGTGCCTGCCAGGAGCAATTTCTGAGCATGGAGCCAGGAGTAACCCCTGAGCACTGCCGGGTGTGACCCAAAAACCACAAAAAAAATAAAAAGTAAAGAAACACAGACTCAGAATCTGGCAGGTTCTGAAGCTTGATCATCACTGGGCTTATTACTTATATTTTAGTTGCTTCATTTCCTTATTTTTAAAATAGAGATAATAGCTTGGAAAGCTCCTAATAAAAATAAAATAATTCACTGCCTGTCCCCCAAGAAAAACCTTATCGTCTTTCATGCTCAATCACTTCCACTCCTTTGGCAGTCTCTTCTAGGCACTCCTCATAGTTAGGAGTGAGTGTGTCATTCTCAGGGTTTAAGATCTTTTGTCTTACATAATAACTTGATGGAGGGATCTATCTCTTGTATGCAGGTGGCTTGCCTACATTGGGTAAGTCCTGCCTAGGTCAAAATGTCAAAAATGTCTTTACTTGTCTTAGTGGTCCAGACTGTCACAGCATTGTGAGCAGCTTTTCTTCATAGTATCAACTTGCTAGAGTTTGATTTTTTTTTGGGGGGGGGGGAAGGTCACACCCGGCAGTGCTCAGGGGTTATTCCTGGCTACATGCTCAGAAATTGCTCCTGGCAGGCACGGGGGACCATATGGGACGTCAGGATTCGAACCGATGATCTTCTGCAAATTCGACCGATGACCTTCTGCAAGAAAGGTAAACGCCTTACCTCCATGCTATCTCTCTGGCCCCGCTAGAGTTTAATTTTAAGTCTTAAACAGAATAACTATTTTTAAATTTTGTTTTGGGCACTGCACATGACTGTGTTCAGAAGTTACTCCCAGCTCTGGGCTCAGGAGTCACTCCCAATAATATTTGTGGGGCAAAGTGGTGCTGAGAAGAAAACTATAGTTAGCTGCATGCAAGGCAAACACCTTAACCCCCTGTGTAATATCTCTGACCCTAGAAAATCTTTATAATATACAAATATAATTCATATTCTACTATTGTTAGCATTGCTTTCTTTTATCTCGTTTGTTTTGTTTTCAGGTCATATTCTGCTAGACTCAAGGAACCATATGGGGTGCCTGGGGATAGAACTTGGGTTGGTGACATACAAGGCAAGTGCCTTACCTGCTGTATCATCACTCTGGTCTTGTTAGCATTACTTTCTAACATCTAATTAAATGTTGTTGCTATTTTTTTTGTCATCAAGAGGATAGGAGGCAGGAAATAAAGACAAATTTGCATATGGCATTACTTGTGAATTTATAATCACACAATATCCGCAAAGCCTAAATTCTGATTAAGACATTTGAATTAGAGTCATTTCAAATTTTCTTGGAGATTCTTTTCAGAGAGGTTCTCAGTTAACTCAGTAGAAATCAGTTTAAATTCCAAGAGAAACCAGAGTCCCTTGTATGCTTATTTGACCAATTCAGGTAGGAACAATAGCTACAATCATTGTTTACTGAATGTTTACTCTATTGTAGGCCCTCTGCTAGTATTTAGAAATATGTACCTAACTTAAAACATAATAAAATAATCTCCATTTTATAAAAGGAAGCAATTCTTAAATACAAACCAACTGGTTCAAGATATAATTTCTTCTGGAACTGTTAATTATACCACCATGTTCCACCATCTGTGTTTTAAACTTCTGTTGAATCTACTGCCACCTGATTCCCCCTCAGCTCCAAGAGACTGGGCTGTGTGATCCTTTTGGGCACTACATATATCTTGGGTTTTTTTTTGGGGGGGTCACACCTGCCAGCACTTAGGGGTTATTCCTGGCTCTACGCTCAGAAATCTCTCCTGGCTGGCTCGGGGACCATATGGGATGCTGGGTTTCAAATCACCTTCCTTCTGCAAGGCAAATGCTCTGTCTTCATGCTGTCTCTCTGGCCCCGGCACTGCATATATCTTATATATTACTATTTGTTATTTAATAAAGGTTGTAGAAGAAGAGAAGGAAGAAAAGAACAAGAATTTCCATTAATCTCAAGATTGTGGTAATAACCGAACAGTTTTAATTATTAGGGCAGAACGATAATGATAATTGGTAATTATAATAAGATCCACACTTTAAATTAGATAACTTAAATTTTTTTAAAAATTTCTCCAGTTTGATGTTTGGGATATATCACAGGAGTCCAGAGTATATGGAGTTGCTGGTCTAATACTGAGTGTCACAAAATGTGTGGCTTTGGTGGCCCCTGAGTACTGCAGGTTCCAAGAATTGAAATCTCTGGTCTGGTTGGCTCAGTCTCACCAGGAATAGTTCCTTAACAACCACAACACGGCTTTGGAGGCAACCTAATTTCCCCCAAAGTGTTTCAATAATCATTTTTATTTCATTGTCAACTGCTTCTGTATTATTAGTATTATATATAGTCGATATATATAAATGTATAAATACTTGTATATATGTATATATATAGATATATACATGTCAATGTATATATAGACAACTAGAACTAACATTGGGTCTCAGACTTCTAAACTGTGTGAAAAGAGAATGAAACTAAAAAGTTATCAGTCAATAAGAGTAATGAAATTACTTTGTAAAAATCTTTACTGCCTCAAAGATTCAGAAGGAAGAAGAAAGGAGAACTAGTTATCTTCATTTCCTGGGTGACATGCTTGGTACTAAGCCCCTTTCTAAAGTAATAGGAAAACATGGTAACTCGATTGGTGGTTTTGCTTACTTCCACTTCTTTTAATTTTTCCTTACTGACTGCTAGTAAGAGTTCTAAAATAAAATCTTTTGATTTTACTTCTCCTTCTCCCACTACTCTTAAAAATTAATGACACAATTTAAAAAAGAATGTAAATAGTACCTCAATCTTTTTGTGAATGTACTTTAAAAATGTAGCACTCTTTCTAAATACTATCTCCTTACCAACTGAGCTTATTGCTACATAACTCCACAAAGTGCTTTATTTTATTAGAATGCAAAAATAGTCAATTACAATAATAGGAACTTAGAAAAATCTTTATTTAAGTTGTTTCAATCCAGGTTTCAGTTAACCAACAACTAATTCTTTAGTCAAACTATATTAAATAGAAAGCATTAGCAACAATTTTCTAAAGCATTATGTCCTGTGGTTTTCATGTACACATTTCCTTTATACTGTTATCAGACTATATATGTCTGACTCTTAAACATTTTCCTTCTGTAAACCTGCTTAACTGAAGTTCTTTTTATTTCAAAAGTCTCTTTGAAGCAAAAATTTTGTTTACTGGTAGTCTAAATGACCTTTTATAAATTTCTACTACATTTTTCTTGAAAAAAAAATTTATACCTAATGTTACAACCTAAGTATTACAGCCTTGATGTTGTAATTTAAAAACATTAGTCTGTCTTCCTATAATCTAAAATTTATTTAAGAAGTGGAGATGGAATCTATTATGCTGAGTGAAATAAGTCAGAGGGAGAGAGATAGAGGCAGAATAGTCAGTCTCACTCATCTATGGATTTTAAGAAAAATAAAAGACATTTTTGCAATAATTCTCAGAGACAAAAGAGAGGAGGACTGGAAGGTCCAGCTCACAACATGAAGCTCAACACAAAGAGTAATGAGTGCAGTTAGAGAAATAACTACATTGAGAACTATCATAACAAAGTGAATGAATGAGGGAAGAAGAAAGCCTGTCTAGAGTACAGGTTGGGTGGGGTGGGGAGGAGGGAAATTTGGGGCATTGGTGATGGGAATGTTGCACTGATGAAGGGGGTGTTCTTTACATGACTGAAACACAACTACAATCATATTTGTAATCAAGGTGTTTAAATAAAGATATAAAAGAAAGAAGTGGATAAAATTTATTGGAATTCTTATTTAAAAATGAAATTCTTTGCCATCCTAAATAAAAAAATCTTTATATAAAACAATAAGTGCTCCCTTGAGAATTTTATAGCAAAATAATATTTATGATCCACTGATGATATAATGCAGATAGCATTAATTATCATAAAAAACATAAAATCCCTGACTGAAGGACTTAAGGAAGTTTCTCCATCATCGATATGATATATGAATTCTGCTTCCTATTGGAGGAAGGTGTATTGCATTTGCGTAGCAAGTACCATTATAAACTCTGAGTTCTTGACTTCTGGCTACTGAATAAATAAAAGTCATTAATAGCGATATATTATAATTTTCATATAGTTATAACTAATGGTTCCAAGTCTTGCAAGAAATATTAGAATATTCAAAGTAATGTATATCTAAGCACAGAAGATAAATCTATAGAGTAAAATATTGGAATTTGTAAAGAAGGTGCCAGGACAAAGGTACTTTTGTGATAAGGATTTAAATACAAATTCCCATTTTCTCCCATTAAAAATGTGAGATAATGACTTCTTAATTGTATTTAAACATTGATGTTTGTTCTAAATGCTGAACACATTTTCTAAATCTCAAGGAATGTATTCAAAGACAACATCCTTTACTTCTTGCAGTCATCTAGCCAAAATATCCCCTAATGAATATCAGGGAATATTTCCTACAGAATAATCCTTACTCTTGTGCAGATAGTGTAGCAGGGAATTTTGGAACTATCAAATTACTAAAAAAAAGAAAAGAAAAAAGCCTTGGTGAGAGCCTCATAAATCTTCTAACAAGGGCTGCCAAAAGTAAGGGCAGAGAAACCACTTTCCCAGTATTCTCCCTTTCTTACTATATGTCAACAGTTAAGGTGAAAATAGAATCGGTTTAAGGTTCCATATAAAGGACTAATCTCTGAATTATAAAACAGAGTAAATATAGTGAATGTTTAATTGTGGTTATCCCAGAATCTAGGAATGAAGCGTGCACTATGATTAATTTTCCAGTTTCCTTATAGCCTTGAAGTTTTTTTCTTTCTTTCTTGGTTTAGTGTGTATGGGGCCATCCACTCACACCAGCATTTCGTACTACTGAAAAGTCAGTAGTCAACAAATCTGACTTGCAATGAGAATAAATTTGTCCTAGTAAGAAAAACAACTGAGATTTTTACTCTATCTTTTTAGACCTCCTCCTTCCAGTTTCAAATTAAATCACAAGATTCACAGAAGGTGTCAAATAGACATAGATGTAATAAATACAGATTCCATTCCCAGTTCAAGATACTAATGAATACTAATAAGGGACGAGGGGAATTGCAGGCAAGGACTCAGGTAACCTCATTTCTGGGCTGAAATAGTTTCAGTGTCTATCACTGCTTATACTATATTATGTTTAAAAATAGCAACGGTTGACCACAGTTTCAAAGTCAACAGAATTATTTTATAAACATGAGGAAAACCAAAGACAGTTTAAAGAGTGACATGAGAAATGAAGGACGAGATGGCCAGCCCAGTCCCTGGTTACCTGAATGCTCGTTGTCAGCTGTGCCAGGGGAAGGAAGAGTTGTGCCAGCCTCACTGACCACGTTGATTCTCTTGAGGAGGTGGTGCTGGCTTCTGTCAGACTGAAAAATCTACTTGGGTGAGGACTCACTTAGTGAGTCAGCCTTTTTGTGACACTGGGTGGAGGCTAAAAGTCTTTTCAGTGGATGGAGTTGAGGTCATGTGTTTGTAAAGGCTTTGCCAGTGTCTAGAAAATTTAATCTAATTTAGAAGGGGCTTAAAATGATCAATACTTTTTCTTTGAATAGAGATGCTTGAATTAGTTAAGGGAACGTTGAAATGTTTCAAATAAATGTTTAAATACTCTTTTTTGTTGTTGTTTTGGGGTCACACCCGGCAGTGCTCAGGGGTTACTCCTGGCTCTATGCTCAGAAATTGCTCCTGGCAGGCACGGGGGACCATATGGGGCACCGGGATTCGAACCGATGACCTTTTGCATGAAAGGCAAATGCCTTACCTCCGTGCTATCTACCGGGCCCTCAATACTTTTTCTTGAATAGTAATTATAGTCTTATGAACACATTCAGCTACTGACCTAACTATAACTGGAGAGAAATTTATAACTGCCTGGTTGCATTGGTTTTGGTTGTCATTTGATTTTAGAATCCTGTTTATCGTTGATGATCTCTAGATTTTGTTTTCTGGTTTATTTACCTAACCTCTAAAAGTATCCTAAGTTACTTTTCTCTCCTAACATGCTAGGTAGAAGATATTAGTCTGATGACATTTTGTCCTTATACATGGGTAAATAAGAAGATGAAAACAATGTCATAAGATGTGTTTTGAATTTGCTTATGAATTTAAATTTAGTCTTAAAGTATAGCAAAGAGATTTTGCTGAAGTGGACTTTGAAGCTGAGACCACTGGAAAGGACTCCCTTCTTTTCAGAATTGGTCTATTTCAGAGTTGACTGCAGTTGTCCTGGCATGTCCTGGGACAGCAGACAGAAAATACAAAGACTGCAGGTGATAAGGGGGAAGGAGGTTCTATATGTACAATCTCACCCCCATCACTTCCTCTTTGGGCACAGGGGCAGTACCTCTCTCCTCTGTTTATTTTCTGTTTCTCTAGAGATCAGTGGTGGATTTGCTGTCTCAGATTTTCTAGGTTTTGTCTTTTTTAAAAAACATTTTATTAAGATTTAGCTAAGCGTAGTTGAATGAAGGAACTTATCTATCAAGGCAAAATTGTGACATTGCTTTTTCACTTTAAATTAATTAAAGATTGTTTTTCCTTAAAAGAAAAAAAGGTGGAAATTTACTCATGTAAAATTTTGGAGTGGCAATATTGTATTATAGATCTTTTGCATTTAACATTCCATAATCCTACGCAAGGCTTTTCTATAAAACTTCATAAAAAATAATAAAATGTCTTAAATCCACATTAATAAAAGCATAAGTAATTAATATTGGTCCTTCCTGCAAATAAGGTTTTTGTTACTGAAAGTGTAGATCTTCGGACACAGGAACAGGTAAAGGACAAAGATAGGCTGTTAATAATTTTGCCAACAATGGGGGCTGGTGGTGGCGCTGGAGATAAGGTGCCTGTGCTAACCTAGGACGGACCGCGGTTCGGTCCCCCGGTTCCCCATATGGTCCCCCGTGCCTGCCAGGAGCGACTTCTGAGCGAATAGCCAGGAGTAACCCCTGAGCGTCATCGGGTGTGACCCAAAAACCAAAAAAAAAAATAATAATTTTGCCAACAATGTTGACTAGTTCAGTCCTTAAAATGAAAAAAATAAAGAAAATAGAACTTCAAATATATATTTTAAATAATAAACTATTGGGGTTGTAGAGATAATACAGTGGGTAAGGCTCTTGCCTGGCACAGGACAAACCAGGTTTAGATCTTTAGAATACCATATGGTTCTTCCAGTGTGCCAAGAAGAGATTCCTGACTACAGAGTCAGGAGTAAGCTTTAAAAACTACCAGGTGTAGCCTTAAAACAAAATGAAAAAAATAATCAGAACTAATTTACATATTGAAACCCTGAGTTCCGTTCCTCTGACTGAATCCCTCAATTCTGATGGATGAAGTTTCAGTAGACTTGCTGCCTAGGTTGTAACATTTGCTCTTTCTGTCAAATGGAGGTAGGAGTCACTTCATGAGATCATTTGTCCATGATACCTTCATCAGACAGTAATCAGATCTGCATTAAAATTCAGAAATTAAATACTAAATTCTCTTTCCATTTCTTATCTTAGTAAAAGAGTCACGAAAGTGTCACTTTGTTCGGAACACCCCTTCCATTAGATTTCTGATCAATTGTGTTGTAATAACCAGAAACAAATTGGTATGGCATGTTTTTGATATGTCTTTCTAAGGGAAGAAAATACATTGTGGATTTCATTCAAAAGTAAAATTTGAAGTTGGTAATTGGTCTGTTACTAAATAAAAGTAAGATTAGATACTGCCTTAGATAAAACACTAAATATGTGACTTTCTTTTTTCTTCTAAATTTATTTGCTTCCTTCATATGTACCTATGTTTTCCTTTGATTACCTTCTCCTCTTATCAGATACCCAAACATAAGAATATAGAGTCCCCGGGGCCGGGCGGTGGCGCTGGAGGTAAGGTGCCTGTACTAACCTAGGATGGACCTTGGTTCGATCCCCCAGTTCCCCATATGGTCCCCCGTGCCTGCCAGGAGCGACTTCTGAGCGAATAGCCAGGAGTAACCCCTGAGCGTCACCAGGTGTGGCCCAAAAACCAAAAAAAAAAAAAAAAAGAATATAGAGTTCCCAATTGGTAAGCCCAGGAGACAAATCATGTTTCTTGCAATTGTATTGTCCTGAGGATCATTCAAGTACAGTTTATAAAACAAAATAAAATAAAAATAAAAGTGATAGGAAAAGGTAATTACCCCAGAACTGATCCTGTGTGGTTGCTATCACTACTATTAGGGTGAGGCTGTTTGTGGAACATACATACTGACCTCTTTCTTCCTGGTATAATATAATTTTTCCCTGGGCCACCCACAGTGTGTTTCTCTGAAAAGCTCTCAACTATCATTATTACTTCATCTTATTTGTTTTGTGTTTCTCTGAATAACTCTCAATTGGCATTATTACTTCATTCATATTTGTTTTGTTTATTATTTTAGAACCACTCTCAGCACTGCCCAGGATGTATTCCTGACTTTGTGCTCAGAGATTTTTCTTAGTGAGATTTGAGGGATCATAGATGTGCCTGGTATCAAACCAGAATCTGCTGCACTCAAGGTACTTTCTGCACTTTCTTGCTGTTATTTCTTCTTAGCCCCTATAAATTTATCTTTTAAAAAATACTAATATGTTTTTAAATTTCTACCTCTTCTTCTTGTAAATAGTATTTTTTAAATTTTCACTTCAAAGTTCCTATTTAATTGCACCAGTAATACTTTTGCATACAAATCTTAATAGTCAAAGATTCTCATTAAAGTGGGTTAGGTTTAATAAAAAAAAAATAGGGGTTTTATGGGGCTAGAAAGATAATACAATGAAAGGAGGATTGCTTTGTAACTAGCTAATCTGGGTTCAATTCAGAGCACCTCTTATAAATTATAAATCTACCAGGAGTGAACCCTGAGCTCAGTCAGGACTAAGCTCTGCTTATTACTGAGTATGGATAAAAAAAATCTAACTCTCCCTAAATGAACCTGAAAGGAGTCTATAGTCAATCCCGTGACAATATATGACAAGGGTGAAGAAACCCTGTATCTCTTAGGCAAAGGAAATTCCTTTCGAATGACCCCAGTATTTACTGTGCATCTGCAGTAAGCACAAAACAATCTTTTTTTTATTATCATTATTTACGTATCTATCTTTTGTTGATCTCATTATTGTGGATTGGCTATTGAAGTGGATGTCTCCATGTATATGTATATTTATTTATTTATTCCCTTCTTTTCTTTTCTTACAGTTACTACCACATTTCTATCTCAATACCATGGCTATTATATGGTATGTTTTCTTTTTTTTTTTCTTTTTGGAATGCTCACTGGATATTTCATTTGACGATTCTTTATGTATGGTTATTCTATGCCACCTCCATTTTCCCCTCCGTCTCTCAAACCAATAATGAAAGCTTTGGGAAGGACTCCACCCATTCCCAGAGTATTTGATTCCTTTCTTTTTTTATTTATTTATTTTTATTTATCCATTTTTTTCTTTATCTTCTATTCTTTTTTCTTTTTCAAACAAATACACATAACTTGTACTGACTAGTTCTGCCTCCCAATCAGGGGGGATAAAGGGGGTAACCAGGACCAAACAGGTGTAGGACCACCAAGTAGTGGGTTAGACGCAGAGGGGACCACTTGCTTTAGCAACCCTGGGGGTGGGGGGTAGGTGACAGGATATGGGAAGTAGGACGGGAACGGAGGTGGAGGGAGGACTTTTTGGCGATGGGAGTTCCCCTGATTTTATGTTAATTTGTACCTGAAATATGATTGCCAATGGTATGTAACCCAATTATGTTTAAAATAAAAATTATATTAAAAAATCTACCTCTCCCTAAAAGCCCCCCCCAAGCCAAGCCAAACAAACAAAAAATCTGTCATCTGTCATTTTATTTTGATTTTTCATGGCTCTCCAACTATACCCTTTGTTTTAAAGTATATTAAATAGGACTGAGTCATGGGAATTAGGTAGATTCTCTGAAGAAATATGTTCTCATTTGCAGAACACACATCTTTTCAGCTTACTCAAATAAAAAGTCTGGGTTTGAAAGGTGAGGGAGGGGTATTATACTGGGAAGTATTGTTCTAAAAGTAAAAAGAGAAAAGATGAATGGGAACAGAGGTAAAGGATCTGAAACAGTGGTATCCTGGCAACTTGGGAGAAATAATGGTGCAAGTTTAATAAGAAAAATGGAAATTTCACAGAGGAAAGTGAATACTTCTGATGTGGTCATCATACTTTGAGCATTAAAAAACATTCCCATTTCCCCTGTGACTTTAAAATAATCAAAATGATTCAAACATAAACAGCTTTCTTTTCTTTAGAATTTTCAATGAGATAGAGAAAGGATCAAGTGAAACTAAGAACAGATGTGATTTAGATCTTATATTCTTATATGTAAACCTCAGATAATGAGAAAGAAGACCCTAAGATATATGAACCTTAAAAAAAGAAGATTGGAACTAAAGCTTGAAATTAGAGATAACTATCTTCAGATCTTGTTTTGGAGTGTTCTGTTTCTCTATGCCAATTCTGGATTTGGCTCAAAAGATACAAGATGAATAGATAGCATTCTCTCTATGGGGCAGTCATTGACCTTTTAGCTCATTGTTGCTGATTATAGAATATCATAGAACTTCTGTCTCTTAGAATGACCCTGTTTCTTACTGACTCACAACATGTGATGCTTATTTATGACTTATTTTTTCCACTCCAAGATTGTTTTAGATTCTAGAGAAAATGGTAAACTCATCCTATGCTGTTAGATATGTGAATTCCAATAGCCATTTTTTAAAGGTGTCTGGAAACATCTATTAAGATTTTTTAAAAATTACCTAGTAGTTTTGACCTTGCAGTTCTATTCCTGAGTGTATACTTTAAAATATAAAATAAACATGTGTTTAGTTTATTTATACATACTACACATACGCATATAAACAAACATGAATAAGATGTGGCACTAAGAACTAGACACATAGTGACTGTCACTTTGAATCGAATGGCTGAGTAAAACAAGGCAGATTGTACATGGGATATCATCTATTAGACATTATAGGAGCAAAGTAGAATTCTATTTCTTGTTTTAGAAGACTTCTCAGGCTTTGATTTTGTAAACAAATATGAAATCTGTGTGCACATACATGTGACTAAAGATATTTACTAGACACCCCAAAGAAATGGAAAGATATTCTCTGTTCTATGGCTTGGAAGAATTAATATCATTGAAATTATTATCTTACATAGCATGACATTTAGATTTAATTTAATCACAATCAAAATCAATGGAACAGAAATAGAACAAAATAATCATAAAATTGAGTTGGATCTACAAAAGATGTAGAACAGCAAACAGTTCTAAGAAACCAAAGATTAGATTATTATATTCCCTGATTCTAAATATATTATAGTATGAGATTAATTAAAATAACACGGTAGATATGGGGCAATAGTTCATATGCAAACCTTTAAGTTGAATCCCTAGCACTGCATGGTTCCAACAAATACCAAAGATTGTGATACTGTTGTCCCCATGCATAAACTGACCTG
Organism: Crocidura indochinensis; assembly: GCA_004027635.1. NCBI lineage: Eukaryota > Metazoa > Chordata > Mammalia > Eulipotyphla > Soricidae > Crocidura > Crocidura indochinensis. Next base: position 10,411 of record PVKC010005783.1, on the reverse strand, counting down.
ACATTGAAGGTGTCACTGGTAGCCTTTGAGCAACAGCAGTCCAAGTATTGCTGTATGTGGTTCCTACTGAAAACAACAACAAGAAAAAGTTCAACATAGTATTAGAATTAAAAGAAAAAATATAAATCAATTAAATCAATTGAAGAGTCCAGAAATAAAAACCACACATACATGGGTAATTAATTTTTGACAGAGTCAAAAGCAGAATATAGAGCAAGAAAATGATCTTCAGTAAATGGTACTGGGAAAAGTTGGCAGTCAAATGCATAAAAAACAAAATAGACTGCTATCTGATACTATGAACAAAAGTTAATTCAGAATTGATTAAAGTTTTGAATGTGTGTCTAAAGTCATAAAACATACACAAAGAAAACATAGGTGACATAGATGCAGGAACAGTAACAGCTGGTCTCTTTATTCATATAAGGCTCCCAGGCTCTTCAATATTTTTAAGGGTAAAAATATTTTGTAATAAATGTGCCTAGACTCAGAGTTAGAAAATAGAACACTTAGGGGCTGGGCAGTGGCGCTGGAGGTAAGGTGCCTGCCTTGCCTGCGCTAGCCTAGGACAGACCGTGGTTCGATCCCCCGGTTCCCATATGGTCCCCCAAGCAAGGAGCGTCTTCTGAGCGCATAACCAGGAGTAACCCCTGAGCGTCACCGGGTGTGGCCCCAAAACAAAACAAAATATAAAAAAAATGAAAGAAAATAGAACACTTTATTAGGAGCCAGAATGATGGCACAGTGCCTTGCATAAAGCTGAGCTGGGTTTGATTCTCTGGCATCCTATATGGTCCCCCAAGCCTGCCAGGAGTTAATTTCTGAGCAGAGCCAGGAGTAACCCCATAAGTACAGTTGGGTATGGTCCCCCCCAACAAAATAAAACAACAACAAAAATGAGAGAAACTCATTAAAAAAGTTTTTAAAAAGTTCGACTGAGGAGTAACTTAGTTTGGATTAAGTTCAACATGATTTTGTGCTAATTTGTGTGTGTTTGTAGAAAAATTGGGACTTTGGATCAATTAACCAGTGACAAAAATGTTATAGAGAATGTGAGGATTTTACAGAGCTGACGGCCAGTTTAGGGCTTTCAAGATTATCTATTTGATTTGATTATTCTATATTAATGGTAATTTCCTCCTCTCAGAAGGAGTCAGGAATTTGCAGTAATGTCAAAAATGTAGGGTGGGGACAGCTGAAGTGGAGCTGCTTGCAGCTGCTGGGAAGGGAGATGCGGCTTCCTCTTTCAAAAAGTTCCCTGGCATTGTTAGAGGCATTTAGAAACTCAACTCCTTTGTTCTATGACCTGTGCAAATACCAAGATCTCTGATTTTGTCAGCCACAACTGAGCAGAACATTTCCTGGCACCATGAAAAAAACTTTGGGGTTTGATAAAAAACTTATCTGGAGCCTGTAGCTGTTCCCATGGCAGTATACTTCAAGGAGTATACTTCTTCAAGTGGAGAAACCCTTTATCTCATAGACCAAGGGAATTCCTTTTCAAATTTTCCCAATACTTACTGTGCCTATGCAAAAAAAAAAAATAAACAAAAGAAGAAGAAGCACAAAACCTAGTCGTGCCAGCCCTCCTTTCTTTTTGTGTTGTTGTTTAGTAGTATTTTTTTGTGGCTGTTGTGTATCCTGTCATTGCTTCTTCTTCATTTTTTTCTTTCTCTCTTCCCCCTTTTTCTTTTTCTTTTTTTTTGTCCCCAATTTCCAATACAGACCAGGCAAGGGTCTGGGTTGAAGTGTATATAGGGTGCGCTTACTGTACCTCCTTTTTTCTATATAGTATGTGTGAGGAACACAGCCTGTGGTAAGAATTGTCTTCCCCCTTTTTCTTCTTTTAAGTTGATATTGATAGCTCCTAGATGGATTCCTCCCAGCTTGTTTGTTTGTTTATTTCCAACAGAACCACAGAACTTGAATCATCTTTTTCTTCCTTATAAATTAAGGGAAAAAAGAAAAAGAAAAAGAAAGTGCATTATAGCAGGAGCAGTCACATGAACATTGAGTGGAAATAAATAATAATCAGGTCTGAATACCAAACCCAAGGTCAACGACAACAGAATCAAGATCTACAACAAGTTATATACAAAGAAGACCAGTTACACTGGCAGTCCAGGGGGCAAAGAGGGGGAATATAGAATGTATACTGGGAACAGGGGCAAAGGGAGATCAATACTGGTGGTGGGAATTGCTCTAATTCACTGTCACTATGTACCTTAAATATAACTGTGAAAGACTTGTAATTCATATGGATCTTAATAAAAATTATTAAAAACTAAGGGAAACTAAGGGAAAATTAGCAAATGGGGTTATCTCCAACAATAAAGCCTCTGTATAGTCAAAAATTATTACTTGATAACCTTGAAATTATAGTTAGTTATTCATTAGGGTTTCAGGTATGCAATATTTCAAAATGATCCTTTCACAAGTGTCCACTTTCCTCCACCAATGTCCCCCACTTTGCCTCCCATTCACAGTCTGCTTCTACCAGAGGCAATTTTTTCTATTTGTTTGATTTTTGGGCCACACCAATCTCTGCTCAGGGATTACTCCAGCTCTACACTCAGCAATCATTCCTGGCAGGCTCAGGGGATCATATGGATGCTAGGGATCAAACCCAGGTAGGCTGCATGCAAGGCAAATGCCCCACTTGCTGTGACATCACTCCGGCCCCTGAGGCAATTGTTTATTTAAATAAGATTTTGTATTTTGCATTGTGGTTTTTGCACTATTGCTGATAGGGTTTAATACATGATGTATCACCTTTTAGTATTACCTCCTGACATTTGAGCACTTACTTCCACAGTAGACGTTGCCCCTCCCTATTTTATTTTGCAGTACCTTCAAGTGACATGTTTTCTACTGAACACCAGTTCTCATGTACTTTGTTTCTATTGTATTTGGATAGTTATTATTACAACACATTTTTTTAAATATCCAGCATATGAGAGCAATTATTCTGTATTGGTCTCTCACCCTCTGATTAACTTCACTCAGCATGATATTCTCCAGATCCCTCCATATAGCAGTTAATTTCATGACTATATCTTCTTATGCTAGTATTCTACCTTGTATGTGTACTGTAGTTTCTTTATCCAGACATCTATTCTTGAACATTTGGGTTGTTTCCAGGTTTTGACTATCGGGGATTGCTGCAGACACCAGCATCCCTAAGCAGCTTCTTCGTAGAGTCTGGGAACCTTTTACGGGGAGAGAGTGGGAACACGAAATGGATGGAAAAATGGAACAACATTGTAGAAATGAATTATCACACGCGATGTATGAGGACTTGCGTCTAGAAAGATGAAGACAAATTAATTTTTTCAGCTGGGTGACTTTTAAGGATGACCTCTGGAATGCAGAGTGTAATTTTGGGAGAATAAAGAAAATGGGAGATGAGCTGGGAAGTATAATTGAAGGTCATACCTAAAATCTGCATACTAAAAGACCAATGCTGTGGGTAAGAAGAAGTTCTGTAGTGGGTTAGCTTTTCTGTTTTGGGTAAGCAGGAGAAACCAGGTAATTTTCAAGGAAGTGGGGAGAGAGAAATGTTTAGATTTTAGAGGAAACCTAAAATTGCTTTCATCATGAGCTAGGCTTGAGAAAAAATGTTCTTGGCGCCAAAGTAGCAGAGATCACAAAGAGCTAATCAGGGGGAGACTTTTGACGTTTTTTTTATACTGTTTCTTCCTTTGATAGAGGAAAAGCCTGATTTCTAATAATGGTAAAAATAAAGAGAGAGATAGCATTATCACAGCCATGTTTGGAATTATAGCCAAACAATCCACGCAAAGGGTCAACTGATTTTGACTACTCTAAGCGGGCCTTTTTGGCAAATAATTCCTTTTTAGGAGTGCACTACACCTAAGAAGGCTAAAAAGCACGTCTGGTGTGTGCCCTTCCTAAGTGGGGTGCAATAGGGGATAGGTAAGGAATAGGTAAGGGATAGGTAAGGAATATAGGATAATAGGTAAGGGGATAGGTAAGGAATATAGGTATGGATATGTCTTCTCTCCAATCTATTTTTGGGTCTTTGGGGTATACTTAAAGAAGTAGAGTTACTGGATCAAATAGAAGTTCAATTTCTTCTTTTTTTATTTTGCTTTGTGTGTTTTGTGTGTGTGTGTGTGTGTGTGTGTGTGTGTGTGTGTGTGTGTGTGTGTATCATACCCAGCAGTGCTCAGGGGTTACTCCTGGCTCTAAGCTCAGAAATCGCTCCTGGCAGGCACAGAGGACCATACAGGATGCCGGGATTTGAACCACCGTCCTTACACATGCAAGGCAAATGCACTACCTCCATGCTATCTCTCTGGCCCCTAGAAGCTCAATTTCTAGATTTATTTTTTAGGTTTCTTCATAAATTGATTTTTAGTCATTTCAATTATAAATTCAAAATTTTCACAATGCAAAGTCAATATTAAGTAATCTTTATTAATTTTAAGATGAAAATAGAAATAATATGGATTTCAAATTTGGCCATCAGCAATCTTGCATATCCTGAATAGTTAAGACTTTCAAATCTAGTTAATATATTTAAATATAAATTTATTTCAATGTAAAATTTAAAACATTATAAACTAAAATTTGTGAAATGCTTTTAGCCTTTCTGTTTATCTGAAATAATGCTTTTGTTTTACTTGAATATAATGAACTTAAATTTTTGTGGGGTGTTTATTTCAAAAGGTAGATTATTTATTTCAAAACAAATTGCCTACATGTGATGAAGACATCACATCCTAGAAAAGGTAATGCTGCTGGAACTGACCAAAAGTAAAGGACATACAGTTATAGCCTGGTGATAAGGTTGACTCTAGGTCCAGAAAATGACCCATTGAGTAGATCTGCTCTAACAGATATGAATTTTCCAACTCTCTTGCTATTTGGTACTAAGCCAGGTATTTGTTAAGGTAAGTGGCCCACTATGAACTTATTTTACTTACTTACTTACTTACTTACTTACTTACTTACTTACTTACTTAATCTTAGAGATGTACAAGCATTTTCTTGCTGGCAGTTTCACAGTGCCATGGGATGTTTCCTTTGCTAACAAAGGCCAAATAATTCATAGAGTTTTTTTTTTTGGTACTGTTCAATTTTTATGGAAGAATGTTTAACATTTAATTAAGATCCAAATGATTTAGAGAAACATTTTCCTATTACTTTAGGTAGAATTGTTATGAAAAAAAAAAGTTTTCTGGGAGAAACGGGTGGAAAATAACTATTCTTTTTTTGCTTATCAATCAGAGCAATTTTGACTTGAGTTTGTCGAGAACTGTGCCAAATTAATTTCCTTATTTAATCCTCACAATGACTGTTTATGAAACTATAAACTAATTAGTAGCTGAGTAAACTGAGATTCAGAGAGACTAAATAATTGTTTGTTAATTAACTGATTTTATTTGCATAGTTAGTCACACCTGCAATAATTATACTGCTCAGACCAATTACTATACCTGATTTATAATATATTCATTATTTTATAATATATTTATAATATATTCATTCATTATTTTATTATTCATATTTATAATATATTCATTCATTATTTTAGTCTTTATTTCTTATATATGTTTAGGTGATCCATACATATAAGTTTTTCTTATAAACTAGTTTATAGTTGTACTGTAGTCTTGTTCTTAAAAATATATACATAAAATGATGTCACTTTTGTTCACGGATGAAAAAACTGGTTGTGTTGTATTTCATTATATGAGTCTCTTTAAGTAACCTCTTTATAATTGGTCATTTAGATTCCTTTCTTCTTTGATTTTATTGTTTATGATACAGATCTGGTGGTTCTCAGGGTTTTTCTCCTCTCTCTTTGCTTAGGGATTTACGTTGGCATGGTTATGGGGACTAAATGAGGTGCTGGGAATTGGCCCCAGCTCAGCAATATGCAAAGAAAGCATCTCCCCCTATTGTCCTGTTGTGTTATCTCTCTGTCCCCAAAACATTGTATCTTACAACTAAACGCTTTGATGAATATCTTCAAAAGATTATCTTTGAACATATTTTATTGCTCACTTAAAATAAATAGCAAAACTTTACAATTCAAGCATGACTTGATAGTAAAGGTTCTTGGTAGATGTCTTCAGTAATGGATAAGCCAACCTATGTCCATTCTGATATATCTTCTCTTCTCATATTGACTCTGCCTTTGGCCATATGATTTTTTTTAACAAAGGTATTTCAGTGGAAGTGATGCATGAACTAACTTTAAAGAAAGGGTTGCATTGGTCTCTGTCTTCTTGTAACATTTCTACCAGATAAAGACTGGATTAGTTTGTTTAGTTTGTTTGTTAGTTTGTAGCATATACATCTTTCTGCCCCCAAACAACCAAACATTTGAAAGACTGCTTAAGACTATCATTACATTAAATTATTAGGCTATTAGCCACCATCTGAATGCAGCTGTATGATTGATCCTAAGTAAAGTTCATAGTTAAGACCACCACAATTCTTAGCTCATAAAATTGTCACAAAATAAATGGTGTTTTCCTTCATCATCCCAAACCTTAATTAACTGCTGTCCCAACTACATAGATTTTGTTGGCTTATTGTTTTTTTTTTTGTTTGTTTCTGTTTGTTTTTGAGTTTTGGGTCATACCCAGCAGCTCTCAGGGGTTAATCCTGGCTCTATGCTCAGAAATCGCCCCTAGAAGACTCAGGGGACCATATGGGATACCAGGATTAGAACCACTGTCCTTCTGCATGCAAAGCAAAGCAAACGCCTAACCTCCATGCTATCTTTCTGGTCCCCCTCCCCCCACCTTTTTTTTTGGCTTATTGTTTTTATAATAAAACATTTTGTTCTCAACCAAGTTGTCAAACTGCCAAACTGTTCCAGGTAGTTCTTCTATCTCCTGGCTGAAAACTATGTGACTTTTTCAGGGTGGGGGCAGTTAATTATCTTCCAGCTAGGTCCAGAGGCTGCCACACATGACCTTCTGTGCTGTATAAATGGTCCCAGTTCAACATCACCTTCAAATTTCAGTACTTCAATACTTACAGCTCAGTAGGAGCTCAGCAGCTTTGATAGAAAAGTTGTGTAGAAGTTGTGTAGAAGCTTGGCGAAGCTCATTGAACAAAAGCAATAACACAGAAAGCTTACAAGCACCAATTCAGACTTTAGAAATTCCACCATGAGATATCAATCATCACAAATGAACTTTTATTGTTTGATATTTTTGATATTTCCATTTGCCATTTTGTTGCAGCAAGCAATATGAAGTAAGTTTGCTATGTGCCTGTTACCTGAGGAGTCTTGGGGGCAGTGAACTAGGGACACTGGTGGAGGGAGAGTCACTCCAGTGATTGGGATTGATTTTGAAACATTGTATGCCTGAAATAACTATTGTGAACAGCTTTATAAAGCACAATGTCGTAATAAAAATAAAATTAATAAAATAAAATGGTGTTTTAATCCATTTGTTATATAGCAGAAGTTAACCAATATTCTCTTAATAGCAAATACTTTTGTGCGTGGCTTTATAAGGTTGTTTATAACTCCAAGACAGTTTTTTTTTTGGATTTTGGGTCACACCCGGCAGTGCTCAGGGGTTACTCCTGGCTCCATGCTCAGAAATTGCTCCTGGCAGGCACGGGGGACCATATGGGGCACCAGGATTCAACCGATGACCTTTTGCATGAAAGGCAAACGCCTTACCTCCATGCTATCTCCTGGGCCCCCCAAGACAGAATTTTATACTGAAAGTGCAAGGTGAATGATTGTGTCTGCCAGGGGCTGTTTATTAGTTTTTTCTAGTCATTTATTATACTGTTTAATTTTTGCCAGTGCTGGGGGTAGAAATTAGGTCTCATGTATGCAAGACATGAATTTAATCATTGAGCCATATCTCTGAATTTTAAACATACAAAATATAATTCAAAATATTAAAATATTCCATTTAATTTGAAGGAAGAAATTAAACACATTTTAAATATGCAAAATATTTCACCAGATACCTCTATATATTCTACAGTAGGCAAATCACTGAAAAGCGAAATACATAATTTTTTGTTGTTGTTGTTGTTTTCTTTTTTTGGCCACACCCATTTGATGATCAGGGGTTACTCCTGGCTAAGCGTTCAGAAATCGCCCCTGGCTTGGGGGGACCATATGGGACTCTGGGGGATCCAACCACGGTTCTTCCTTGGCTAGCACTTGCAAGGTAGATAGACACCTTACCTTGTAGCGCCACCTCTCTGACCCTAATACATGACTTCTTAAGCAAAGCAACTTAGCAAAGAGTTAAAAAGCCAGTAAGCTGTTACCATCAATAAAAATAACAAATATCCCTAACAATTTTTTTGAGTCATACCTAACAATTCCTAGGGTTTACTCCTGGTTCTGCACTCAGCAATCATTCTTGACAGTTCTCATGTGACACTATGAGAGATTTAAGGAGTTAAATCTGGATCAGCCACTTACAGGTCAAGTGCCCACTCTACTATCTGTTCAGTTCACTAATTATATATCTATATATATTTATTTGGTTTTGGGTCACACCCAGCAGCGCTCAGGGGTTACTCCTGGCTCTATGCTCAGAAATTGCTCCTGATTACTTCACTTAATAAGAATATTCGTGGATAAAATTTTTTGGGAAGGAGGGTAATTCGAGAACTTCTTTTCCCTCTATAACTTGAATCTTTATTCCTATGTACTAACCAAATGTAGTTCTTCTTTTTATTGATTTTTATTCTTTAAACTTGGAAAAAAATATCAACTCCAAAAGTAATTTTTCAACTATTGATTTAGTTTTACTGGCTTTGTTTCACAAGATTTTACTTTCTAAACTTTATATTAATAATCTATGAATTTTAAAGTTTTTCTTTTCTGAAATCTGAAAATGCTCTAATTTATATATCATATCACTGATTCAATTTATGGTTTTGATCATCATCATTATTTTTTTAGTAATACTCAACCGAAAGTTGCCAGGTCTGACAGTTATGCTTGGAATCATCATTGTACGGATGCTGGGGACCTTCAGGGTCATTAGGGCCACATTCAGCAGGGTAAAATGCAATTTTGGTCCATGGTGTGCATTTAAGGTATGCACTCCACTCTCTATGCTATATCTAATTTTCAACTTAAAAGCCACTGTCATCACTTGCCTTGCATGTGGCCAATTTGGGTTCAGTCCTATGCACTGCAGATAGTTCACTGAATCTTGCTAGAAATGAGCCTTATACACAGAGCCAGGAGTAAGACTTGGAACAATTGGATATGCCCCCAATAAAAACCCAGTCTTATATCTTCAGTTACTACTAAACCCTTCAGCATAATTCTGAGCCATGTATGTTAACAATTTATTATTTCAGGTTCTAAATAACTGTAGGAATCTCAGCAGGACTTGAAGAAATCATTTAAATTTTATGGGTTTGATAAAATATGATTAATTCTATTGACAGGAAAAAGAAAGAGAACGAGACCCACTCCACAAACAAAGCACATGAATGACTCAATGGAATGTTCTGGGACTGGTGAAGCACAGCACAGTGGAGTCAGCACTGGCAAAGTTTGGCGCCTCTGGCAGCATGGTTTGGAGTCAACACAGAAAGGAGCAGATGTAAATAGTTGCCATCCTGGAGTCAAATATCACCAATCACATCAGCAGTTGAACAAGATCCTGGATTAATGGCAGGAATTCTCAGCCAAACTTTCTTGCTCAGAACTGCCCAACCCAGCAGTTTGCCAAACTTGCTGGCATAGTCCCTATAGCCATTTTCCTTGCTCTGAGACTATACCATCCCGACTAGTATGCACACAAACATGCTGCATGACTTAACCTCTGCCAGATACACCAGATCCTCCTAAAATGCTATTAGCTAGCAAGTCTTGTGTTCAGACCAATCAAATATAGCAGAGCTCTCAACCTATGGAGGAACATAGTATGAGTATACTGATACTGTCAATCAGATTCTCCCAATCTAGGATTGTCTTCTGGAACATTTATGAAATTAAGCACCCAAGACTGAATGTATTTGGATTACAGCTATCTCTGTCCTTAAATGGGATCAGATTCTGGCTGCTGTTGCCCAGATTCTTCAAAAATATGAAAAGGTTCCAATGACTGACAGAAACTCAGTATACAAGATAATCCTACAGACCTTTACAAATTTGATCTAGACATGTTATTTGTAATCCCCAGACAATGTACTTGTTTAAACATATCATGCAGACCAAAGGAAATATATATTAATTAGTCTATATGGTAGCTGAAAAGGCCAAACTGATGCCACCTGACTATCCACTGAAGGATGGATGCTATCCATTTCTGCTGACCTTGACTCCACAACTGAGACCAAGAAAGGGCAAACAGAAACTCAGTCGTAGCTGATGGAATCAGATCATTAAATGGCTGTTGGTGGGTACTTTTGAACACATTTCCATTACCGT
>PVKC010005782.1:0-32513 GCA_004027635.1 Crocidura indochinensis | reverse complement strand
GGTTACTCCTGGCTCCATGCTCAGAAATTGCTCCTGGCAGGCACAGGGGACCATATGGGGCACCGGGATTCGAAGCGATGACCTTTTGCATGAAAGGCAAACGCCTTACCTCCATGCTATCTCCCAGGCCCCTTATTTCTTATATTCTTAACAAAACAGAAATATACCATAATTATTTTATATATTTTTTGAAATTAGAACTACAGGGACCAAAGTGATAGCACAGAGGTAGAGCATTTGCTTTGCATGAGGCTGATCAAAGATGGACCTCATGTTTAATCCCTAGCATCCCATATGGCCCCTGAGTCTTTCAGGAGCAATTTCTGAGCACAGAGCCAGGCGTAACCCATGAGTATCACCATGTGTGACACAAAAACCAAAAAAGTAAAATAAAAGAAAGGAAAAAAGAAAAAGATAAAAAGAGAGAAAGAAATTAGAACTATAATTCCTTTTCGAGGGGAGCACTCCTGATTATAAGGGCATATTTTTTATCAGACCCTGGCCTCAAGGATCGTTTCTGGTATCTGAGAGGCACCACATAGGGTACTAGGGATTAACTCTGGGACAAGCAAGGAAATCACTTTAACCACTGTACCATCTCTCCAAACCCAGAACTATAAATTTTTGGAAAATGTGTAGATGCTTGAAGTTTCTATTAATTTATTTATCAATTATATGCTACATATCTTAATTAAAAGTATTAAATGGTGCTATCATTTGTGGCCTTCTTACTTGAAGAAATAATATTCTTATATTTGGAGGATTTATTTCTTTAGCATAACAACTAAAATTTATATTAAAAGAGTTACATTTATTCCCATTTTTTCAAGCACTAGCCATTATTAATTGAAAATCAATACAAGTGGAACTGGAAATTATTATTATGTTAGGACATCTAATCCAGAGGAGAGAAGAACAAATACCCTTGATTTTACTCATCTGTGGATGCTATAGAAAGATAAAACAAGTGGTGTTGGCACAACTAGTTAGCACTTGCAAAAAGGCTAACTTAGACACCCAGTTAACATCGTGTACGAAGGTAAAATCTAAATGGATTAAATCCTTGATATTAGACCTGAAATCATAAGATACATGGAACAACATGTAGGTAAAACACTCCATGACATTGAGACTACAGACATGCTCAAGGAAACTGCACTCTTCAAACAAGTGAAAGCAGAGGTAAACAGGTGGGAATATATTAAGCTGAGAATCTTTTGCACCTCAAAAAAACAAAAAATGTGCCCAGGATATAAGAGCCACCCACTGCGAAGGAGAAACTATTCACCCAATACCCATCATATAAGGGGCTAATATCCAAAATATACAAGACACTGACAGAACTTTACAAGAAAAAGAAATCTAGCCCCATCAAAAAATGGGGAGAAGAAATGAACAGACACTTTGACAAAAAAGAAATACAAATGGCTAAAAGGCACATGAAAAAATGCTCCACATCACTAATCATCAGGCAGATGCAAATCAAAGCAGCTATGGGGTGCCATCTCACACCACAGAGATTGGCGCACATCACAAAGAATGAGAGCAGTGTTGGAGGGGATATGGAGAGAAAGGAACTCTTATTCACTGCTGGTAGGAATGCCGTCTAGTTCAACCTTTATAGAAAGCGATATGGAGATTCCTCCCAAAACCGGAAATTGAGCTCCCATATGATCTAGCTATCCAACTCCTAGGGATGTACCCTAGGAACACAAAAATACAATACAAAAATACCTTCCTCACACCTATATTCATTGTAGTGCTATTTACAATAGCCAGACTCTGGAAAAAGCCAAGATGCCCTTCAACTGATGAATTGCTAAAGATACTGTGGTACATTTACACAATGGAATATTATGCAGCTTTCAGGGGAGATGAAATCATAAAATTTTCCTATAATTAAAAAAATTTTCCCTATAATTGGAAGTACATGTAATCTATTTTGCTGAGTGAAATAAGTCAGAGGGAGAAAGATAGATGCAGAATAGTCTCATCATCTATGAGTTTTAAGAAAAATAAAAGACATTTTTGCAATGATCCTCAGAGACAAAGAGAGGAGGGTTGGAAGATCCAGCTCACAACATAAAGTGTGAGTGTGGTGTGGGGAGTGCAGTTAGAGAAATAACTACACTGAGAACTATCATAACAATGTGAATGAATGAATGAATGAATGAATGAATGAATGAATGAATGAGGGAAGTGGAAAGTCTGTAGAGTACAGGTGGGATGGGTGGGGAAAAGGGAGTTTTGGGACATTGGTGGTAGGAATGTTGCACCGGTGAAGGGGTTGTTCTTTACATGACTGACACCCAATTACAGTCATATTTGGTGTTTAACTTAAGATATTAATTTAAAAAAGTGTAAAGAACCGGCATGCATATAGAACAGATTTGACCAGTGTTGGGAGATAGTTAAAGATCAGAGATACATGCTTCATATGATGCCCAGCACTGCATCATTAATGCCCTCATAGTATCACTAGGTGAAACACGTGTTATCCCTAGCAACACTGAGCCCAAACAACAACACGTTGTAGACTTGAGCATGGAACCAGGCATTTGAATTCCAAGTGCTCAGACATCACTTAGCACTGCTTAAATATCCTCTCCTTTATATAAAACCAAACCAAACAGACCAGGATTGACCCTAAACAGATTTCAGCTGTGGACTTTATCTTTGATTCTCTTCCATTCTTTTCATATCTTCCTCATTCAAGAGGACATTTTATCCCCTTATTTTCTCAACAGTTGAGTCATCTTTATGATCATGAAGTCTTCACATTGAGTTTTAATTGCTTGCAAATTAGAATCCGAAATAAAGGCAGCATTTTCCATTCATAAACTTCCATACTCCTTGGGCCAGAGCAATAGCACAGTGATCAGGGTGTTTGCCTTGAAGCAGCCCTTGAATGGATGGTGGTTTGAATCCCAGCATTTCATATGGTCCCTGTGCTTGCCAGGAGTAATTGCTGAGCAATGAGCCAGGAGTAACCCTGAGCACCACCTGGTGTGACGCCCTCCCCCCAAAAAAGTTCCTTGCTCCTAAATAATCTTAATTTGTTGCTGTTATCCTCTTTGTTTTCTTTTCTTTTTTTAGTTTTAAGGTCAGGCCCAGCAGAAGGCAAGTGACCTACCACTGTGCTATCGTTCTGGCCTCTATTGTTCTCTTTTTCAAGAAATCCAAAATAAAAAGTATTTCATTCATGTTATAATTACTGGTAGGTTTGGAATGGCTGCCGATTAAAAAAAGGTATGGCATGTTGAAATTACATTTTCATGAATATCTTTGTTAATTTTTTTAAATTAGGCAGTGGTTAGTTGTTTACATGTTAGTGAGAGCATTAATCTCATTTAAATGAGGAGATGTAGGCTATATTGTTGGCTTGGTTTTCACCCAGTGGGATTTAGGGGCTGCTCCTATGCCCTACTCTGAGCTTAAGTTTGTAGCAAGGAGATCTTAGGGAACTATGTAGTTCCAGGGCATAAACCTAAGTCTCCTGAATATGATTCATGCAAACAACCCCACTGCCTTCACTTTTTAGCTTCAGAAAAATTCAAACATTAGATAACTCTTAAGTAGTACTGGTTGCTCTGTTATCCCACCTCTTGAGTTTTCTCTTTTGTCTTCAGGCAAGCCCAGACCCAAGAAACTGCTCTCTGTCCATTATTCTTGCTGTCTGGACATATAGGATTTAATACAATTTGGTGTCAACTTTTAGTGTCCATTCCTTTTACAGTCTTTATGCTAATGATTTAAACATATTAATTAGTCAATGGAAGCAACCTAATAGATAAAAATATCCTATAAGAAAAATATTTGCATTTAGTTTAAATGACTTTTATTTTTAAAAGTCATTTTTTTTTACCTTCTGTATCATTGCAGGTGTTCTGCCCATAATTAGCACTTAACCTACACTTTCTCCTCTAGCACACTGTCTTTCAAGATCAGCTGGAAACTTGGGGGTGGGGGATGGAAAAAGAAAACCAGACCTGAGTAAACACAGCTAATTGAGTGAAAGTAAGGCAGTTCCATATATGAAGTATTGTTCCCAGTGGCTGCTGCAGAGGTGAACATTAATCTTTTTTAGTAAACTTCATTTATATAATTAATCATGTTGTCATTTGGGGCTTAGTGATGCAGTTTGCCTTGGATAACTGCCGGTACCCGACTCTTAATGTTGCTTGAAACATTTCACACTTGCCTCCTTTATGTTCAATTCACAGTTTGTGTATCAGTATGGGTTTGTGCTAACCATTTTTTGTTGTCATTGCTGTCCTTATTTTAAACTTATTTTGCGGACTATAGTGACAATACGGGGGTAAGGTACTTCTCTTAACTGACAAGTAACTTAATTGACCCTTGTTTAATAACTGGGATCCTCCTTCACATATATCCGTGCTTGAGGTCAGGGATGATCTCTGAGCACAAAGTTTTGATTAAACTCTGTGTATCACTGGGCATGACCCTAAATTTCTAAAAATAAACAAAACACAATTATGTTAATTATGAGGTGTTTTTCCATGTGAAAATAACTGGATGTCTTCAAGATAGTCCAGGGATTAAGACACTCACTTCACATACCTCTCACCCATCCTGTTTTGAATTCCTAGGCATAACAAATGGTCTCCCAACCACCACAAAGAGTCATGTGAGCACAGAGTCAAGAATAATCTGTTATCATAACTGGGTGTCACCCAAAGTCACCTCCTCTTCCTGGGGCTGAAAAATGATCTGAAAACAGATAGTCTTTCTTTTTATTATTAATTTTGGGTCATACATGGCAGTACATAGTATCTCACCCAAAATCTGTTCTCAGAGATCAATACTGGAGGTGCTCAGGGAGGACAAAGTGTTGTGCTGGTAATCAAACTGCAAGTGCTGTGTTGTATGCCCTGCCTTAGAAATAAATATTTTTAACTATTTAATAACACAATCTATAATTACAGATATAGTTTTCAAGTGAAACTTGCATAATAGTAACTATGACACATAGTTTGGTTGACATGTTCACCTTGTTTAAGATTACTAGCTTCGGGGCCCGGGAGATAGCATGGAGGTAAGGCGTTTGCCTTTCATGCAAAAGGTCATCGGTTCGAATCCCGGTGTCCCATATGGTCCCCCGTGCCTGCCAGGAGCAATTTCTGAGCATGGAGCCAGGAGTAACCCCTGAGCACTGCCGGGTGTGACCCAAAAACCAAAAAAAAAGATTACTAGCTTCATTTTAAAAAATGAAAATATGGGTCTCTGAAAGTAATACTTATTAAGGCTTACTCTTCCATGCTCTATGAAGAATTGAAATAGGTAGTTTTCTTCCCTGTTTTAAACTTATTAATATATTTCTTATGCCCTTTATTTGGTAACAGCACTTTTGTACTTCATTCTATACTTGCTGGATAAATTACTTAGACAAAGAGCTCATGGTTTTTACTTCTTTGTACATGAGACTGCCAATGCAAAATAGGTGTTCAATAAAAACATATTGAGTGAAAATGGACAATTCCACCTTGTAAATACAGATTGCAGTGCTTTCCTCTTCATTCTTTATACCCCATTTGCTTTCTAATTGGCTATTAGCTGGAGCTGATTGATAGACATAAAGAGATTTTTTTAACAGAATTGGCAGCTATGTAAATATAGCACTTAACCTTAAGCACTCAGCCATTAACCTTAATCACTGTCCATTAACCTTAAAGCACCCCAGGTTTCTCCCCTTACAATCCCCAAAAGCAGAACCCCTTGAATGTGTTTTCTTACATTGAAAATGAATCTTAGCATAATGTTTTATTGTTCCTTAAATGGCTTTAAAAATGTATTTTGAAAGAGAACATTGTCTTCACTTATTTATGTACATATATATTACTTTTTCAGGTGTTCAAAGAAAGATGAAAAATTAGAAAAATGTTTTGAGAACAACTCAGCATGTACTTGCTAAGAAAAATAATAGATGATGCTTTTAAGAATTATTATATAAAGCTGATAATTAGTGAGACTATCATATTTCACATTCCAATTAATCTTGCAAATTTGTAAAAAATAATTTTTTGCTATATAGCTTCTAATAAAATCTGGTGTAACATTAAGTATACATACAGAAATAAGCAATTATAGAAGAATGATGATTATTTGAAATAAGTTTTAAACCTATAATAAGATAATAAGAGGATAATAGAAGTTCTCATTTGTAAGAATAGAATTCTATAATGATTTAGATTTATTCATATTTTGAAGTTATAATTATTTTACATATTATAGACCATAATAAATTTTATTGTGAAATAGAAACACATTTTATAATTATTACCTAAAAATCTCTATTTTTGAGTAATCTATATTTCTAGGTATAACTGTGTGAAGCAAAAATAATATGATATAAGAAAGAAACCCGAGATCCTAATGTTTTAATTTCTTGTGTTCTTTTAATATTATGGCTTTGTAAAGCAAGCTTCATATCTGCACAATCTTCAGTTAGCTAAGATAAATTTAAAAAGTTGTAAAAAGTTTGTGATTTTATATGCAACTATGACTTATGATCTCGATCTTTATACAGAAATGATAAATCAGTAAAGTTCCCAATGCATTACAAGTAATGTATCTCATAGAGATGTTGTAGCTTGTGAGAAAGTGGCAAGGGATTGAAAAAGCAGAAAGAGCACCTTGCTATATTCAGGAAAGCAACTTGATACTAATGGACTGATTATTTTTAGATTTGCCAAAGTGCTCAGTTTTTCTCCAAGTCCCAGAGGGAACTGATACTCGAAGGTGTGAGCAACTGAGGGCAGAAGAGGGTCTCCCTTACAACTGCATTTCAAGATACCTTTTAATGAATGTGAAATCTCACTGGAGAAACAAAACAGTGTAACATGATGACTTCAATTTTAGAAAGATGTTACCTCAGTGGTGGCTGTTTTACTGGTCACTTGGAATTTGCAGTTGCCTAACTGAGTAAGGTGATAATGAGAGAAAAACTTGGCAAAATAGAGTCTAGGCAGAAGGATCTCCAGAAAGGGCAAAACAAATCTATGTAGACCATGTGTTCTGAGAATTAATAGATGCTTACACAGAAATTGCTCACCATGTGCTTATTTCAATCTCCGAGCATTTTTCTCTCACTCAGTCATTCATGGCTGTGAGGATACTCTTAGAGGCATAGACAACTTATCATTATGTTCAATAAATGGTTCCCTATTTATTTGCTAAATTCTATACTTGCATATCACCCATGAATATGGAAAAAAATCTTAGACATAGATACATTCTTTTTCAGAGATTATTTAAAATATAAGAAAATTTAGCTTGGAATTTGAGCAGATATATGGAAGTGAATATTTATCTTTCCATTATATACATTCATTCGAGTAGTATTATTTGAAAAAATACTGATTTGGACCATTTATGTTTATTACATAGTAATGTAGTCATTTATGATCATTTTAACTATTATTTATATTTTATAAATAAATTTAGTTTATAAGTATTTGTCTTAATTTAGTTTTACTGTTCTACTCTTTATCAGTTTACATAGTTATGCATGAGTAACATAAGATTTTAACTTAATACTATTAAATGCTTAAATAGCAGCACAATACATTTAGTATGAATAAAATAGAATTTTTTTTATTTTTGCATGTGGGCACCAGATACCTAGCATGTACTAGACATTAGTTGTTTATTAAATTAGTGCTTAACTCTTTTAATTAAATATTCCCATCCTATAGCTGAATGATAGTACAACTGGTAGGGAACATGCTTTGCAGAATGCCTACCTGGATTTGATTCCTGCATCTCATATGGCCCCCTAAGCAACACAAGAAGTGATTTTTGAGAGCAGCGCCATGAATAACCTATAATTTTTGAGAGCATAACCAGGGTGACCCCAAAACTGAAAAAATATACTCAACTTAATGTAATAATTTCTTATTTTTCACTGCATTAATTTATAGGTTTCAGTCTTATTTTACCTCCGCATTAGCCAACTAAATTAGATTTCAAAGATTCTTAAATTAACGTGTTGATTAAATTGCCAAATCCTAAATATTTGTCTGAGCATAAAAATTATAATTTTAATAAGTATATTATAATTTCCATTAAATCAGGGATTATTTGTTTTTCAAAAATGATTTAATTTAGATTTATATGGAAACTAGAGATTAAACCACGCAGGAGAGTAAAGCACCACTCAAAGCAGACCAATGCTGAAACATTTTAGAAAGAGTAGGGGTTATTCTGTAGGGCGATGTGTGGGGACAAGAATGGTTTGCTTTGACTTAGTGTCTCAGGCTGAGAAATGAAATCAATGCTAGAGTTAATCTTTGGTTTTATAACTAAGTCTATATTCCTAGTCTCTTAAACTTTCAATTGGCAAAATATTTTCTCAGTACTTATTACGGACACATATTAGAAAATAATTAAAGAAATAGGTATCTCTTCTGTTCCTCAATTAAACAAATAGCATGATAAATGACTTTCCTTCCTTAAAGTCTGTTCTTGAACTTTGTCTTATTTTTTCTATAAAAGACTTTGGTCTGTATCCAACCCAGTACAGTAAAACAAACTCCAACATCTGTATGACCACATTTTCTCTTTTGAGAGTTTTCAAATGTTAAGTTAGAAGAAAGTTAAGAAAACTATATCAGTTTCAAATATTTATTTTCAACCTTAAAATAACAAATCAACAAACCACCACCACCCCAAAACCAGTGACAGGAAACCAACCACATACCACTCATCACATTCACACACACCCTCGCACCCAGTGAACAAATAAACATATAAGCAGGCATGAAAAGCAAACCAACTGCAAGCGCAGCTCTGCCTCTGAAAATTTCAAATTGTACATGTGTAGTCAAAATATACTCCAAGCATGGAGTGGGAGAGGGGCTGTACCTACCCTCCCTGGCCCAACCACAACACCCCTGGGACCCAACACTCTTGGGGGCTGGGTGAGAACTCTGGCGCCTCTTGCCCATCTGAGGCCTTCTGGAAGAACAATGATGTCACGGAGGCTTCACTGTTTTTTCTCTCCTGCTCTCTATTTCCTTGAGGTTTTTTCTTTTTTTTTTTGTACTTTTCAAGAATGCTTGATTTTCTAGTGCCTCTATTGTTTTTAAACTTGACCATTTCTCAGAAAAACTCTGATTTTCTTAGTGGAGACAATTCTGACAAAGTGAAAACATTCATTCACATGAAATCATTTGTATTTGCTCTCAGTTTTGACCATGATTGGAGTTTCGTTTTTCCCCTGGTAGAAATGAGGGAAGAGGATCATCACGTGCATTTGCATCTCTAGGGATGCAGGGAAGAATACTGGCTATTAATTAACATTTTATGATGTGCTTCTTACTCTTCAGAGGAAACATACTATACAATTGCCAAAGAGAAAGCATGCAGTCTCTTTTTTCCTTTGGGTTCTGGATGCAACCTCTTTCACTCTCCAGTGGGGCAAAACAAACAAAAAAAGTACTATTCCTTCCTATACTTGCTTGAGGATAGAATGTCAGGTATAAAAGCTGTTATAAGGATGAAATCTTTTATTCATTTTAAATTATTTCAAACACTTCCCTGGAAAAGAAAAGTCCTTTGTACAACTGTCAGATGTTGGAAACGGCCTTCCTTTGTAAATTCTATAAAATCCAAGCTGGGGCTTGAATTCTCACCTGTACTTGTAATATGGGATTTTTGACTGTCTGAGAAACATCCTGGCATACTGAAAATAAAGAAGTACTTTGGATTTATTTTTGAAACGATAACCTTAACAAGACAGCCTTAACCATGTAAAAAGATCTTGTTCTGGTTAAAAGTTTAACCTGATATGATTTGGGTCTAGACAAACACAATGTGCACCTTTAACTTATATCTACAATAAAGGAATATTGTTATATTCTAGCAAGAACAGTTTAGGTTTTACTTACTTGTTTTCTTATTTGCATAGATTTAATAATATGGTCAGATAAATTAGAAACAAATTGTTTTGTTGTTCAAGGCTAAGAGATAAGAAAATAGGAAGGCATGATTTCTGTACTCCTCAGAGAAGAGACTTAGCATCTTTGTTATACAAATGGACCAGACATAGCCATGTAGAGTTTAGAACTGAACAGGTCTCTAACATATTCCAGACGTGTACTTGCCTTGGACATCTGGAATTTCAATAAATAAAGGTATGAAAAATATAAGTACAATTATATCTCTCTGAGTCTTACATTTTTAAAAAGATTATTTTATTAAGTTTTCTTTTAGATGGCAAATGTTCAAGAAATCCAACTAATTTTCATTTATTATTAGTTAAAATTATCTTATTTTCAAAAAATATCTTAGTTTCTTCATTATATCAGTGGTCACATACTATTATGCAACCATTCTCATTATGATTAGAATAGGTATTTGACTTATATTTAGAAGTGTTATTGGAGTATAAAACTGCCAATTTTTATTACTGTGTCTTATTCTCTTAAGTGAGAATTTTAATAAACAGTGGTGATTGAATTGAACAGGATTAAGTGTTCACAGGGAATACTAATATTTATAAAGTGGTACTGAGTATTCTAATTATATATGTGGCTTCTCTTTAAAAACTTAATCCAAATACCATCCCAGAATAAATTATATATGATTCATAACTCAAAGAGATGTAACAAATTATTTGCATTCATCTTTCAAGATAGTAGCAGAATTCATTCAGACCCAAACATGGCTAACTTCAAAGCCAACTTTTATAACACTGGGATGCAATACTCATTTTACTGACGATGGATCACTCTGATAGCAATATTAAAACTATTATTCATGAGTTATGTCATTAGCCATTAGAGGTAGAAAGTATTACTTTACATCTGAAATATCAATGTTTTATTAATTTTCATATAGCCATTTTTTTCTGTTGTTAAATCTAATCAGGATTTTCCCATAGCTGTGTGATAACAGGTTATGTTTCTATGAAATGATATGGTAAAGTGTGTCTTGATGAAAATTATAGAAAAGTATTAAAATCAGAATTTCTTCTAATAATACAACCTTTTGATCATATATTTATTACAAATACAATATTCTACCTCTGAAATGTTATTACTTTTTATATGATTTCATAAATTTTGAACGTATATATTATATAAATGAGGAGCATGTTTTATCCGAAAAAGGCTGCAAAGTGTGAAGGAGAAAATGACAAGTGAAATATTAAGGAGAAACTAAAAGAAACATCAGCTTCACAGCTAGTAAAAATGCAAAGCACCAGCAGGTCTTAAGTTATTCATCAAATAGTTATTGTGATACCTATAATCTTTTATTTGTTGTTGTTTTTTGGGTCACACCTGGCAGTGCTCAGGGGTTACTCCTGGCTTCATGCTCAGAAATCGCTCCTGGCAAGTCGGGGGGAGGGTTTTGGGATTCATACCAATGACCTTCTGCATGAAAGACAAATGCCTTACCTCCATGTTATCTCTACAGCCCCTATTACCTATAATCTTTGTACGTCTTGTACATATTTGTAAATATTTGTATTTACTCTTCATTGACCCTCACTAAAGTTCAAAGCCTTCCACAACTCCTTTTTTACAACCCAGAAACTTGTTTATAGCATGAGGAATTAGTACAATACAATTAATATTTTATTGTAGTTAGTGCTTGATTCAAACATATTTTTCTGCAACTTACAATTTGTAACTTTTCTTTGTATTTTATTTATATGAATATTCATTCACATCTTTATATTCATGTATGCCTTATTTCTATTATAATCACATATATTAATATTTTATTATATAGTGGGCATTTAATTTCAAGCTAAGTAATCCCTTGAGCTATCAACTACTGATCATTGAGCAAGTCTTTTAAAACTCTATTAAATTTAGTTAGCAATCAGTGTCAAGTCCATGCTATTAATAAAATCTTGGTTATTAACTGAAGCTACTGAGGGAAATAGATCCTGAGAGTCAAATGATATTTGTACCACTATTTCCAATGTGTTGTTCACTGTTAGTAGTGGGAAATTTTTATTGTACAAAAATTCGAAAAAAAAATTATTTCCCAAGTCTGCCTCAGGTATAAAAGCATGTTTCTCTAGAAACCATGGGGAAATATATGCATAGAAATATGGATGGTTTAGACTGTCTCTTTTTCAGCTGAGGGAATTGGGAATTTTGTTGCACTCTAGCAATTTCAGGTCTAAGTTTCATAACGCTTTCGTTTCTGCTTCTCCCTTGAGAATCTGAAACCATTGGGATAGATTGCTAGCAGAATTTCTATTTTTAGCCCTCAAAAGACCAGATTATTATTATCTTGCAAATCTAATATTTTTTGAACATATTTCAAGATCTTTCGATTATGCCTGCTTGTATTTTTTCTTTGTGCCATGAAACAATGAGCTATATTGTTTTAAGGCAACATTTCTGAGATTTTATTAAAATATTTCACTGAAAATGATACCTAAATATTATTCTCTCGAGAACTTTTATACCCTTTTAAATTTCATTTATCTTTTAATAAGGATGGGTTAAAATATGATGTGCCAGATAATGCTAGTCTTTAAAATGATACCGTGTCAAGCCATCACTCAAATTGTTATAAAAAATTACTGTTTGGGGAAACACTGCAATTTATTATCAAT
This sequence comes from Crocidura indochinensis, assembly GCA_004027635.1. Lineage (NCBI taxonomy): Eukaryota > Metazoa > Chordata > Mammalia > Eulipotyphla > Soricidae > Crocidura > Crocidura indochinensis. The sequence goes on along the minus strand of PVKC010005782.1, from coordinate 19,915 downwards.
TTCCTGCAAGGTCACTTATTGGAATTATATGACTCCAGATAGAATAGAAACATCTTAAAAGATAAGGAGAAATGGCTTGATCTTAGTGTCTATCAATTTAAGTGTCTAATATACTGTAGAATAAGCTAGTTTAAACTAATATTTTATATTTAATTTATGAATATTTTATGTACTTGAGAGATATTGCTCTCCATTATTGCTAGAGTGCATGACTAAATGGAATAATTTTTCAATCTTTTTAGCTTGATGCATGACTGAAAATCCAAGTTCCATCTCTCTTCTTCTACCGCTCTCTATCTTTTTTTCCTCTCACTTTCTTTCTCAATCTAATCTCAGTATTCACATCTTTTCTATTTGTTAGTCATTAGTCTAATTCATTTTTCTTAAATAATTTTATTTGTGCAGTTCAATTATGTAAATTGATGTTAAGAACAGTTATCTAAAAGAAGGAATTCAAACCTTAAGAGGATAAATAGGTGAATGTGGACAGTGGGTGGAGTCAGCTAATTTTCATTTTGAAACTTATGCATAGAAAGTTGATAAAGAAAAGACAGATTTGGTGGCCGGGTGGTGACACTGGAAGTAAGGTGCCTGCCTGCCTGCGCTAGCCTAGGATGCACCGTGGTTCGATCCCCTGGTTTCCCATGGTCCCCCAAACCAGGAGCGACTTCTGAGCATCACCGGCTGTGGCCCAAAACATTTTCAAGACAATTGGAGTTTTTGTGATATTTATTATAAACATTGTTAAATAACATGTATGCAGCTAACTATTTTAGGGTCTGGAGTTGAAGGACAAGGAAAAGATGGCAAAATTTTAATCTATCTACAAATAGCTCCAAACTGGCCAGCCAGTTCAGGAGCTGAACCCTGCCCAAGGTCACATGTCAGTTTTTATAGGGAGGGAGGAGATTCTAGCTTCTCATGATCTTTAAAATGTTTGGCTGTTGTCTAGAGTACCTTCCTACCACTTCCTCATGTCTTTTCTAGAAAGGCTACCTGGTATGACCAGGTATCTCAGGGTGGTTTTATTGGAAATTTAGGCTTTTGAGAAGTTGATGTCCAAGATGTCTATACTATGTGGTCCTTTTGAAAATGACGTCCTTCCTTGTTCAGACCCAGGGTCCCACCTTACCTCCTCTTCTTATAAACCTGAATCAAATTCTCTGGCTTCTATGTAAGAATGGCAGGAATGTAGCTGAGACTGATCTAAAGACAGGACTTCTCCAGGACAAATTAAGCTCTGTCGGCCTATTGAGATTAGTCTGATGTATATGATTTTCTCCTCTCTCCCACTGCTCCCAGGCACCTAGTACAGCATACAAACCAAATTCCACCAATCCAAGTAGGCGGCTTTTTCCCTAGACTTATTTTCATGTTCTGACCAGACAAGAATGTGGCACAGAGGAGAAAGCACAACGGACACGAAGACAGAAAGACATGGAGTATCTGGAACCCCTAGTAGACTCAAACTCACAAGGTCCCAGGGTAGGACTCAAATCCACATATCACAATGTGCCATGCTAATACACCTCCAAGTGAGACTTGAACCCACGAGACACCTAGTGGGATTCGAATACAAGTTGGTGTAGCCCACCACCCCAACACAAAGAGACTGGGACCTCCAGTGGGACTTGAAACTCCAGGTCTCAGGGTGAGACTCAGAATCATGTATCAACCTGGTGGCAACACCTGGCAGCTCACTTGCAAATGGATTCAAACCCAGGAGGCACTTAGAGGAACTTAAACCTACATCAGTGTCACCCCCAATGGTTGATCACAGTAAAACCTGCCTTCCTTGGCATGTTAGGTCCCTGTTCCATCCAGTTTCTCTCCCTTGGGTCCCTGCCAAAGTTCAATTCAATTTAGGCCTTCACCTACCACAAGGGAGTTCTGATGTATGTCTGGGGGGCTAGGAAGATTTGTTGGTGATTGAGTCATAGTTATTCAATCTTGGACAAGTCCCAAATGTTGAGATCTGGAATCGAAGGAAAAGACTGTACAATTGGTGTAAAGCAAAACAAAACATTTTAATCTGTCTACCCATAGCTCCAAACTGGCTAGCCATGGTCATCTCTCACAGGATATAAACCACAGCCAAGCTCACAAGTCAGTTTATATAGTGAGGGGAGTAGGAGGTTCTAATTTATGATGATCTTTAAAATGATTGGCTGTCTAGAATACCTTTCTACTGCTCTCTAGTGATAGCCTTTCCAGATAGGCTACATGGTATGGCTGGGTATCTCAAGGTGGTGCTAATGGAAATGTAGGCTTGAGAAAGAGAAGCATAACATGTGATCCTTTAGAAAATGGCATCCCTCCTTGTTCAGGGATTGTTAGGGTTGTTCATGACTCACAACCCTAGTCTATTATCTATAAATAAATCTCAAGCTTTTCATCTCAACTGAAAGAGCCTTATCCATGCATTTATATTGTTTTGTCTTTAAACCTGTTATTGGATTAAAGCAGGGCAATATTGATTCACAAGTCCCATTATATATTATTTTATCTTCCCAACCCAGTTTTTAAATTCAGTTTTTAATTTATTAAATAAAATTACATTATCCACAGAATTATTTTTTCCTAACCAAATATTTATCTTATTTTATGGTTTTAATATAAACAAAGTATAACTTTACGAAGCAAATAATTTCTTTTTTATTTTTTAAAGGTCTTTCACAGCTGTTCCCCAGTTACATAGTGACAGTGAATAAGGGCTACTCCACCACCATAGTTCCCAGCATATACACCATTCCTCTACACCTAGCCCCCTAGACTACAAGTGTAACAGGTTCATTTGTGTATAGCTGGTCAGAACTTGAGTCTCTTGATTCCCCTATTGTTGACATTGGCCTGAGCATTCACGGTTGACCACTCTATACTTCCACTCACTGATCCTGGCACTGATCCATGTGTCCCGTTTATTTCATTCATTCCTTTTATATTCCTTTTCTCAGTTTGTAGGGAGACATATAAATGTGAGGCAGAACCAGATGATTCATGTTCTATGGTTCTGTAAAAAAAAAAGTTGGGTGTACCTATCTAGAAGCTATAAATATAAATAAAGTTGAAAAAGGCAAGAAAGAAAGAAAGAAAGAAAAAAGCAGGGCATGTAACAAGTGGGTTTTGTGTGTGTGTTTGGTATTGCATAGATGCAGTAAACATTGGGGGAAATTATTGTTTTTCTTTATTTTTATGGGGGTTTGGGTCACACTCAGCAGCGCTCAGGGGTTACTCCTGGTTCTGTGCTCAGAAATCAATCTTGGCAGGCTCAGGGGACCATATGGGATGCCAGAATTTGAACCACCATCCTTCTGCATACAAGACAAATAAATGCCCTACCTCCATGCTATCTCTTCAGCCCCACATTGGGGAAATTAAAAAGAAAAATTTCTTGGTCTAAGAGATATAGGATGTCTCTATCCTTGAAGCATACTCTCATGAGATCAACTATAGGCTCAGGGAATCTTAGTTGTCAAACCCCAAGTTCTTTCTTTATGGTCCCAGTCACGTTTGTCAGTCAGTCTTCTTTAATTAGAGATCTTGGTTTTTTGCACAGATTCTAGGGTAAAACCTAGGAAATGTCTGTCTTTATGGTCCCAGGAAAAGTTCTGCTCAGTCAAGGTTGTCATAGACAGTCTTCTTTAATTAGTGATCTTACTTTTTTTCATATATCCTATGACTGAGTGTCTTCTGATTTCATCGCACTGTCAGGTGGTGAGGTAGGACAAACTGCCTTAGATCAAGTTTTACTGCTTCTTAGTTGTCAGGATGTCATATGAATCTATGCTGACTCAATTTGGTGCCAGAGCAGTATTAAGGCCTTCCCTGAGGGGAGAGTGATTCCTGGTGCTGGAGCAGGTAACTGTGCCAGTTCTAAGGTTGGGATTCAGCAATCAAGGTTTGGTGGTTGATGTTCGATCACATGAGGTCTAAGTTAAGTCCCCATGATGATTGTTCAGGGTGGAAGGTGCCCTGCATTATAAAATTCATTAGTTCTTACCCCTATTAGATAAGAGTGTCTTTCCATTTATAATATTACCCCATTTTAGTGTGTCTATTCAGAAAAACAAAATGATGCCAGACTATATTATAGATGCATTTGGGAATAAAAATAATAAGCTGTACTAGACAAATTCTGTGTCTGGTTTTGTCCTGAGTCAAAACTAGAACTTCCTGCTAAGCAGAACCAAAACAACCTCACAAAAAATAAAAAAGAAGAAAGGAGAAATGAGGGGCTACTTTTACATGTGTAAATAAATGCTACAAGTTATAACTATTAAGGAAGCAAACATACAAAGAAAATGTAGGTATCTCCATTGAGTCTTTCAATGGAGTGGGAGGGATAAGATCCAGGGTACATTTTCATTTCACATTGTGTTCGTGTGGAGTCTGAAAAATGGTTTGCAACAGTCAGGGTTCTCAAGTAATATCCTCAAGCTGGTGGTCCCTCTGGAGCTGAAACTGATAGCTGGCAATAGTCCACTTGGAGGGGAAGTAGGAGAAAGAAGGCTGCATAGAGTAAGTCTGCAGGAGCAGTGGCTGCAGCTTCTTGCTAGAGAGAGAAATGGAGGCTGAGAGAATGTCCTTTCTCTTTGAGAGCCAGGCGACCTTTTACTGGGGCAGGGGGAAGGTAGCATTTCTGAGGAGCTAAAGACTGAGGGTAAAGAGGGTTAAATAGGGAGAGACAAATGGATCAGAGTTGAGGGGGTAAGAGGATAGAAGGAGTTTTGTAGGGTGGTGATTTGGGGTGATAGGAGGGATAATTTACAGCAAGAGCTATGTACAATACAGACAGAGGTTATGTACAATGCAGATTAAATAGACATAGAGAAGCCCCCCACACACACACACACACGTGTGCGCGCCTACTTATTTACAGATATTAGAGATCTGTTGGTAGGTTGTAGTTGGAGGTCTGACCCTATGGCATGTGTCAGAGCACTTAAAAAAAGAAGGACTGGCTCATCAGAGGGGAGATATTTCCTAATTTCTAGGGGCTTCATCGATGGTGGGGGTGAACTTTGATGGCTGATGCTTTTGGGGTTAGGTTGTGCATTGAGCATTTTAAACATAATTTTCACATATAGAATACTAAACAATATGGCAGTGAGCACAATAAGAGAAGTCTACGTTATGTAGGATCATCCATCTTGTTTTCTTAATCAAGGTTCCTTTCCTGAAAGGAAACTGACAGTGTGGGCATTATGACATAATACTATGGTAGCTTTATGGGGCCAAATCCCCTGGTGTCTCATATGGTTCCCAAGCCATATTTCTGAGCGCATAGCCAGGAGTAACCCCTGAGCGTCACCGTGTGTGCCCCCCCCAAAACAAAACAAAATTGTAGCTTGAATTGAATAAGAAAAAAAAGAAAAAAAAAGATAATAATTTTCAAAAGCATAGTGAGTGGGGCCTGTAACAAAGACTCTGTAACAAAAGATTCTGTCTCAACTAAGAGTCTTATCCATACAGTCATAATATTTTGTCTTTAAACCGGTCACTGGAATAAATCAAGGTAATATTGATTTACAAGGTCCATTCTATATTCTTGTATCTTCATATCCCCCAGAGGTTTTTTAAATTTAAATTTATTAAATAGTATTACAATTATCCACATAATCATTTTGTTCCTGCACAAAATACTTAGCTTATATACAATAAACTGTATTTTTATAAAAAAACAATTTTTTTATAAAAATTGTTTTTTGAGTCCATGAGATTGTCTCATGGGCTGAGCACAAGTTTTGTATATGAGAGACCTGAGTTCTAAACCAGGTCCTGTAAACCTTGAGTACCATTGATAATAGTAGAAAAATGGTAGTAGTCCCTGAACCCTGTTATGAGCATACTCTACCAAAAAAATTTTATAAAACCCCAAATACCTTAATTTATTCTGACTTCAAACCATTTGCTAATGGGTAAACGATAAAGGATTTATGAATTCTTTCTGAAGACTTAAAAGGATTGAAGAATTGTAAACATTTAAGGAACTTCAATAATTTATTTCTCTCTTTTTCAATTTTCACTAAATTATATAGCAGTACTAGACTAATGTCACAAGCAATAAAGGCTTTCTATAAATTTTAAGCATTTTACTTTTTGTTTCAGTGCAATCCTTAAAAATATCTAAGAGCACAGATAATCATTATTTCTGTTTTTTTTTTAATTCCTACTTTATCTCTACATTTTAAGGATAAAAAAAGCACTGAGTTGCTGATATCATATAAAAGGATTCTTAACTCTAAAACATTTTCAACATTAAAATATTTCATTATAGATTACTAATTAAATGTTTTAATTAAATATCATTTGTATGTGAGAAATCAGAAGCATTCAACCAAATTGTAGGCATTTTGTTAGAAGATTGCTTTTCTTTCCTTAAAAAATACATTTTCACATATGCACATGTGGGCAATTACTTGTTTAACAAAAAATTTTCTAATGTCATAAGGTACCATGTAGAAGCACAAAAACTTTCCTTATGTTTTAGGACAAAAAAAAAGACGGAAGTTACACAACCTGCACTTTATTATTTTGTATAAGATGCAAAACTTTTTCTAAACTTTAAATTCAACTGAAAGCAGCTGCTGGAAAAATACCATTACACTATACCTTAAGCTACAAAAACCAATTTAATGGTGACATTTTATTTTGTTCAGATGGTCTGATCTTTTCTTCAGTTTAAATCAGTAAAGCTTATGGAAACAGAATCTGGATGAAATAACTGGAAGGTGAAGGCCCATGACTAAAAACATTTTTTTAAGATTATAGGGTTATAGTTGAATGGGATAGCAGCATTAGCCAGAGCAAACTCTACAAAGACAGGAAGTGACATTACATCATTCATGTACAAAACCGTGCTCTCCCTTTCCTGAAAAGGGATGAAAAGTTTATTATTCACAAGTATAAATACATAAAGTATGAGCATTTCTTTTCAAACATATGGTATGCTTTTCAGGTAAATTTACAGGTAAAAATATAATTACTTATCTGTAATCCTGAGGACGGATTACTACAGCCTTCAAGCCAACATTTTTTTTTCATAAAAACTCACATATTAATGACTTTTTTGACAAAATGTCTTATGAAAATGGTCCCACTTTTTCCCCAAAATAAATCCTTAATCCTTAAATATTTTATTTACTTTTCCTGAAATTTTATCTTAAAATGACCAACTTGCTCATATTTTATCATTTTATGATTGGAAATAAATTTTAAATGTAAGTAAAATTTGACCCAAATCTAACCTGATATTTTTTTAAACTAATAATACTAGTTATATAGAAATGGTTTTACAAGTGAAAAGGAAAAACTAGTCCTCATATGCAATTAATATGCATATATCTTTTTGAGAAAAAAACTGGAACCAGATTATTAATCTTGTATCAATTCTGATTAAATGCAGATATGAATCTTTCTGCTTCTTGTGCTAATTTTTATTTTTAATCATTCTTCCCGAATGGAAATATAAATTTGTTTATTGATTCTCATTTAGTTTATATTTTCTTTAAAGACTATTAGATTTATAAACACTAGATTAAATAATTCATAAAACAAAGATATGATGCATTACAAGTTAGTATAGTTACTATGATTTAAATATTAAATAAATATGTAAACATCACTACATCAAGAACCCAGCAAAGTCCCTTTGTGATATCATTAAAAGCACCTGCTGTGGATTGTAGTGAGATAGACTTGCCATTTAGAAAATGGCAAATGTCCCAGGTGGTCCTGGAACAGCCTTGTCACATCTGCTAGATCTTAGAAAGAAATTGGATGAAGGGTCTATATGTTGGCATTATGCCACATAACCTAGCTGAAAGCTTGTACAGATATGCAAAAAATGTGGATGGGGCCCTCCAAACTAATGATATAATATTGGGTGATTCAACAACTAACTTTTATATAGATTCCTAAATTTGTCTGATTTTTAAATGAGAAGTAGGATAAATTATTTCCAAATATTGACTCTTCTTTCCAGAAGACTTAGAAAGCATTTTCTTTACTGGTGATAGGCTCTGACTTAGTCATTCAACAAACAAATATTCTAGTACTTGATGAACAGACTATAGTATATATGTGCCATAGCTTCAGAATTTTAGCATGTGAAATAGAAATATGGGTATTTTTAATTGGAAATTATTATAACAGTATGTGTGGGGATAAAGAAGGAAGAAGTACTTAAACCTTCTAGTAAGATAAAGAAATAATTGTCTTGAATAAGAGCACAGTAGATAATTATTGTTTAACAATATAAAAGACCTCTTTGCATGATAAAATAGCCTGTGCAAAGGCAATAGATAAGGGGCAATTGATAAATTAAGAGTTCTTGGAAAATAAATATTAGACTGCAACTGAAAAAGTGGCCTAAGAAGCATCAGAATGACATATTTTAAAGGGATTTCATAAAGACTAAATTTGGATTTACTATTCTTTAATCTATTTATTATCTATGTAGTCAGTTATGATGTCTTCAATTAATGACTCAATCTCTTTTCATAGTTGCTGTACTCAGAGAGGGTTTGACTTCTCACTAATAAACAAAAACTTCAACTAGATGCTCAACTCTGATTGAAGCAAAATTCCAAAATTCCAAACATTCAGATTTTCTATGGACTTTCTGAACATTGGTAATCTTTCCTAACTAGCTGACCTTGCAGGCACATGAGGAAAAGGAAAAGAGAGAAAGATTAATAAACATATTTCTCAGAAAAGAATAGTTTTAAATTTCTGGGTTTTCATTATTGTGATAATGAGGGATGAAGTTTTGCCTCTATCATCTCAGGCATAGGAAAAGTCAGTAGAAAGTGGGTCTGAAGGTCACAATGTCACTGCAGTAAACACAGTCACCATCTTCCCCCTAGCCATGGGGTCAGCTAGTGCCCAACTCCGAGACTGGCCTGTGCCGACAAGTGCAGCATGATATTTTTAATTTTGTTTTGACTGGAAATATAGCTCCTAAATCTATATTGAGCCTACTATGGCTGATGGGGTATATCGGCAAGCTTAGTCACACCTGGCAATACTTACTTATACTCCTTTTCTTTGCTCGGGAATCATGTGGCTAGAATCAAACTTTGCTCAGCTAATTGCAAAGGATGAATTTTAAAACCTGTAATATCTCTTAGGCATTAAATTGTGACTTAAGAGACCTTATTTTCTTAAGAAAAAAAAGGAAAAGTGTTTTATAAAGATGATTGTAAACAAAACTGGTTTCATTTTTGATGACAAAAACTAGTGTATTCTCCATATCATTTTGATATTAAGCCACCAAAAAAGTGATTAATATATTGTAAGGGATTAATACTTGTAGTGTGCTAATCTGTGAAGTTACTGAGAAAAATTGGGAGTCTTCTTAGAAGAAAAAGTTGAGCTCTATGTTACAGAAGTTAGTTTTGAGATAAGGTATGACAGATGTATTGGGAGGAGGAGGGAAAAATGAGGTCATGTAGAAAGCAATTTACTATCCTCCAAAAGAAATGTGATCCTCAAATAAAGGCAATAACCAAAGTGGATGTAGATAGCGAATAGTGGTAGAATGTAGAACCCAGGGATATTATCTGAGGAAAATGAGGAGTATAGGATGACCTTGCTTTGTGATTTTTATTAGTGAAAAATAAAGAAAAAAATCAAGTATTTTATTTGTAATCTTTTGAGCTTCAGATCTTTCTGAGAGTTCTAGATAAACGTAAAGTATTTGACATAATCATTCATACTTGCTTCAATCCTATCTAGAAATAGAAATTAAATTTATATTTATGTTGTAACACAAGTATGAGAAAACATAGGATTAATATCAATTAGAAAGAGAAAAGATCATTATATATCTGTAAAAATGCGTGCTTAAAATGGCTTCAAATGTAATCTGGCAACTCTTTTTTAATATTTCAACTTAATTCGAGAGCAGTATAATGAGTCTAACCTATGAACAGAAAATATTGATCTGGTCATTTGTAGATGTAATATTAGGAGGTACTTTCCTATCCAGTAAACCTTTATCATATTTGAACACCTCTTTTTCTGCAAATATTTTAAGAATTTTAAAAATAGGACCTTAAGAGAGAATTAAACAGAAAGGTTATTTGCCTTGTTTGTTGACAGTCTGAATTTATCTGTAGCACCCATAATATCCTCTTAACACCTTCAGAAGTGATTCTTGGAGAAATCTCAGATTAAGCTCTGACAACTGGTGCACACAAAAGAAAATTAAATAAAAAATTAAATACAATTTCATGGGGCCTGAATGGTGGCACGGAGTAGTAAGGTGTCTGCCTTGTTGGCGCTAGCCTAAGACAGACCGCTGTTTGATCCCCCTGTGTCTTACATGGTCCCCCAAACCAGGAGCAATTTCTGAGCGCATAGCCATGAGTAACCCCTCATGGTCATCGGGTATGGCCTCCCAAAAAAACAACAACAAAAACTTAAATAAAATATCAGGATGAATTTGAAAATCACCATAAATGTGTAATCTTTATATCACTTCATGTGCATTGTCAAAGTACAAAACACCTGGATGCATTTATTACATATGATTTTATGATTTTGAATATGTCTAAAGCCATGAAACCATCACTACAAAATTAAAGTATCAGTTATTTTCATTTCTAGTCTTATGGTTTTTTTTTCATTATTTTCTTTGAAGATGTTTTAAATAAATTATGCAATTTTAAGAAAATTTTAATAAAATTAGTGAAAACTTTTTTTTTTTTTTGCTTTTTTGGGTCACACTCAGATGGCGCTCAGGGGTTACTCCTTGCCCTGCACTCAGAAGTTGCTCCTGGCAGGCACTGGGGACCATAAGGGATGCTGGGATTCAAACCACAGTGTTCGAATCAGCTGTATGCAAGGCAAACGCCCTACTGCTGTGCTATTTCTCCAGTTCAATTAGTGAACTATTAAGCATACATACATACTATATTGTACAGCATATTTTGAACATATTCATCTTGTGAATCTTGCTTTATAGCCTTGGAGTAATAACTCCCGTTTTATCACTTTTCTTCCCCTTTCTACAAAAGCAGAGATAATGGAAAAGACTTAGATAATTTGTTTAAATGTGTACATAATTAACATACATTTTTATGATGGTAAATTTTAACATGGTAGTAGCAAAACTCAAGTGTGTTTTACCTTAATATTTATTTCTCCAACAGTAGGAAACTGTTATTAACTGTAATATGACAATGTACTAGTTTCAACATCTGAAAGTCACAGAAATTTCCTAACGTTTTGTTTGGAGACACAAGCAGTGATACTCCGTGATCATTTCTGATTCTGCCCTAGGAATTACTTTTGGTGGTTCTTGTGGGACCATATTAAATGCAAAGGATTAAAACTGGGTCACTGTGTGTAAAGCAATCATCTTATCCACATACAATTGCTTCAGCCCTGAACTGTTAATAGCAATAAAATTCTTTGGGGGATGTGAGGTAGCACAGAGGTTAAAAGAAAAAAAGCATGTATTGTATTCACAGGAGCCTAGTTTAATATGTAGCATTTTTGCCTTCTGCCCTAAAAGTGCTGGGGCAGCCTTGGTAGTCCCTCTAGCCCCATGGTCCAAATAGCACCATATGTTCAGGCATTCTTGTTGAACTGGTTCTTTTAAAAATTATATGTAATAATCAGCTGTTAACTATACATGAATACTGTATTGCACAAAACATTTTTAGAATGCTTTCTTCTGGCATGCCATAAAGTTGTCAGATTATCACTGTGGGGGTCCAAAACAATCTCTGAAGGAATCAGTTAGCATATCACTCTTCCTACCTTGATAATATTTATTTCAAATAAAATGTATGTGCTTTGTTCAGCATTATAAGATAAAGATTATACAATGAAAGTTCGTATTTGTATATCATAAATCTACATATATCCTTTGGAGCTGTCTTGTGTTACTTTCCTCATCTTTGATATTTATGCCTTGAATCATTATCAATTAAGATGTTTATAACTTTACTTAAATTAAAAACATATAATATCACATCATTTATAACTTTTTCATAAACTTCCATTAAAAGAAACATGAAATATTACCTGGGATTTTAAATTCTTAAACGACATCATTTGACTCCACATTAATTTCATTTTTTAAAATAGTAAAGTTGACTTAGCCATTGTTCTTATTCTACATTCTTCTAGAATATTATCTTCATATCTTTCTGTGGCAGGCTTTCCATCTGTCAGAAATTAGTTTAAATGTCATCTTCAGAGAGCAAATTTCTTTTTGTTCTGCTTCCCACTATAATTTTTGTCATGACTCACATGAGAAAGATTTGATTTCTACATTCTACAAATCAGCTCACTTGCTGTGTATCCTCAGATACACTTGAACTTGCTGTAAAACAAATAATTATTTAATAATAAACTGCTATTTATATATTTGTCTCTTCTTTCAACTGAATTATTTGAGTCACTTTTATGTTTAGGTTTTAATGATAAAGAAAATTAGATATGTCAATATCTGGATAGAAATTATATTAAAGAGAAGTAAAATCTTTATCATCAGCATATGTACTACCTACATTAGTTTATGATCTATTATTTATTTATTTAGAATAAATATGTATAGTAGAAGCTGATATCTCTCTTGAGAATAATGATAAGGACACATAATCTTAGGGTAAAAGGTTTGTATTTGCATTGAATGTCATTAATATTGGTATGAAATATTTTATAGAAAGAGAAAACAAAAAACATACATTTTGTATATTTAGTTGGATTTATATTAGATACTGAAAAAATGTTAAGAATAGAGAGAAGAGGGCAGGAGAGATATCATGGAAGTAAGGCATTTGCCTTTCATGCAGAAGGTCATCGGTTCAAATCCTGGTGTCCCATATGGTCCCCAGCGTCTGCCAGGAGCAATGTCTGAGCATGGAGCCAGGAGAAACCCCTGAGCACTGCCGCGTATGACCCAAAAACCACAGACAAGCACACAAAAAAGAATAGAGAAAAGATTTTTGCAGGCAGAAAGCTATGGGTGTGATATTAGTGATTTCTGATACTAAAAATGGAATAGAAAATTTCAAAATATAAAGTGTGAAGGTATAAAAATCAGAGTGTTTATATGCTTCTGGAGTTGAAACATAAAATAGTTTTTAAGTGGTTATATGATTTATGTATGAATAGAAGCTAATAGCCTTTATTTTTGTCTCTGAAGAACAGATAAAATTTTCAACAGCATTTGAAGTTATAGACCAAACAGTTGCCCTGCTTACCACCAGGAAGATTCTTAACATACACTTTATTTGTTTTGTTTTGTTTATTAGTTACATCTTGTTTTGCCTGTTGATTGGTTTCACCTTGATAGTGGATTCTGCAAATGTAAGCTACTCTGCGAGAGTACCTTGATCTTGGATGATGCCATTTTATTTCAAAACTAAAGAGATTTAAAAAGTTTTTCAGCTGGGGCCACAGCTTGTATGCAACTTAAATATTTACTTTTCTCAATGAGGATTTTCTCTGGGTTCTCTGAGCTTCTTTCACATGCCTATCATATGTTGTTGTCTCACTGACATTACTAAATAGTACCATTTCTATGTTAATTATTTGTGTGTGCCCCCTCAGGTGAAGGATCTCCTACCTGTTCAGTTATGGCACCTATATTTCTCCCTGAGAAGCTGTATTGTTGTTGGCATCTATGAAACCTATGCAGAGATATGTAGGCAAGGAAAGAAAAGAAGGAGTTTTTAAAAATGTTAAATGTCAATAGTATTTAGGTCGTTATTTGAAATTTGATCTTTCAATGACCAGAAATATGTTATAGAAGTCTATTATGTTTTATTGTCACTTAGCCTATGACAAAATTCATTTTGTTGTACTTTGTTGCACTTAAAGTTTATTCCTAAGGACTTCTTGACAACATTGTTAGAACTGAACTGTACATTGGTAACTTGCATGTAACTTAGAAAAGAATGAAAGGATCTTTACTTTTACAGATTGACTCAAAATAAAGGTCAGAGAAACATTACTACGAATTTCATACGCTGAGGAAAAAGATTAAAGGAAGCTAACTAGAAAAAAAATATCAGTCGATAATTAGTCTAATTTCATAAACAAGAATTTTTTCATCTTCTTTAATTTTATTAAAACTATGTGATTTACGACATATTCATAGTTGGGATTTAGACATACAATGAGAGACAAGAATTTTAATGATTCTGCAGAGTTAGTGTCAGTATCCATGATCATGGAAACTTGGTTACACACATTTTGTCAAGGATACTTTGACTTCTTTATATAAAATTCTTGGAAAAAGTCCAAAAGTCACAGTTGTTATATGTAAAATTTTGTCATTCCTTCCTGCTTTCTTAACATGAACCCCTGAATTATATGCTGTACTATAAAAGATTGAAGTATAATATGAACTAAAAATCAGGCCATATATCTTTTGTTAGTACCTGAGAATGCTTCAGAAATACAATATATTTTTTTAAAAGGAAAATAGCACTCACTCTACAGTGTTTTATTTCTTAATAATACATGAAAAAGCTTTACAAATATAAGGAGCTAGTTAACCATCAGGCATGATATATTCATGTAAAAACAAATGATCAAGATTTATTTGATTATTACAAATGTTTTTTAAGTAAAAGGTGACTTAAAATATAACCCAGTGTTAAAAGAAAAATTCAAAATGCTCAATATCACATAATTAAACATTATATTTAATGGTGGAATAAAATTCTATATCCTGCCATTGAAATATGAGTTTTGTGACAGTATTATATACTCATGCATTATGAATAAATTGAACAATCCAGGAGTAATTAGATTGAAAGAATGCTAGTCATATATACATTGTTATAAATATATGCATATTTACTTCCTCTTCTACTATGCAGTTTCTTCTATTTAAAGTGTTTCTAAACTCATAATATTGAAATTAATTTAATGTTAATAGTTATGTATTCTAAATGATATTTTACCCTTTTCAGAATGTCTTTTTTTATTGCAAAGGATTACATATGACTCAAAGGAAAATGGGGAAGTAAAACATTGTTCATGTCTTATTCTTGATTAAAATGCACAAAATATTATCTTTTCATGCATAAACATCTTTATTTATGCATCCAAAGTTTGTCTTATTTAAAAGAAGTGAAGACAGCTGTAAGAAACAGATTTAAAGTATATGTGCATCAAAAATACATATTCATGATGGAAAGTTACCCAATAAAAATGTGCTCTTTGCAAGAGACAATGTTATAATTTTTCAAAAAGTTAAATCCTCTTTTTATATACATTTTTGTGACATTCCTAGTGGGACCCAACAGGATATTCAGAAGAGAACCTTGAAATATCATTCTATTTAAATGTTTAAACATATTGTATATAAGAACCAAAATTTAAGGATGCAAATGATTGGAATATAACATTCTTAGCCGCTGCATAATTCTCACTGAGAACGTTTATCAACATATTTAATCTGTAATTCAATTCACATCCCATGTACATAGTTCAATACTTTCTATATGATATTTAGAATGACGTTTATTTAAAGCATATGGTGCTTTCTTTAAAAATAAGAAAAATAGAAAGCTGGAGGGAAGGTACAGTGGGTGGGGCATTTGCCTTGCACAATGCTGACCTAGTTTTGATCCCAGACATCTCATATAGTTGTAAGAGCATGCCAGGAGTGAATCTTGAGTACAGAGCCAGGAATAACTCCTAAATACAACTGGGTGCTGCCCCCCAAACCAAACAACTTCAAACCCAACAAACTAAAAATAAGAAAAGTAAAATGTACTCTATGAATATTATTTTGTTAGTCTACAATTTTAGCTACCCATTTAGAAAATTCTCTGGAAATATGAGAAAGGCTCTGTGTGCATGTGATTTTATGCATTTTATAGAACAGAAGTTGATAAAAAGGTTATAAATATTAATCTAAACAACAGTATTAATTTTTCATATTTATTTTTAAATTTGTTCACATTTTTTACTTTATCTAAATAAATGGCCTCATATATCACGTAGTTCACATATTTGACCATAATATGTTTTTTTCAAGATACATACTAGCAAAGTTATTTTAAAATAATAAAAATAAAAAATTTTTAAATGAAAGAGAATGAATAAAATAATGGAAAAGGAGAATACCAAGAAATTTGTGCAAATTATTTCATCCCTAATGAGGTCATTAGGAAATATATTTGTTTTCATTGTAAGTGATAGCAAACTTATTAAACAAAGAATTGAAAATGGAAGGACAAGAAGAAGGAAATGTTTTAAAAAATAGAGAAAAAGAAATAAAGTGGTAATAAAAATGTGTAAAATTATGAAGTCATTTTGATAATGGCAGTGTTTGTAAACTCTTGTTGTTAGCTATCTATTCTGTTATTTCATTTGCTTCTGAACATTATGTGACCTCAGCTACATATTGGCATTTAGTTTGGTGTGTTCCTATTGGGATGATAGCATCAAATAATTGAATGTTTTTGGGAATAAAAACACTATTACTGATACAGAAGCTTTTGTGAAGTTTGTTCTCAGCTGCCTGACCTCCTTGATAAAAAATAAGATGCTGAGGAAGGTGCCAACATTTGCTTTAATAAACACTGATGATATCAGCCCAAACACCAGCATACTGACGTTTGGTAGGAATGGTCCTTCCTACCAAAGAGTAGTCAGAAAGGACCACAGGCAAAGTGATGATTATGGGTGATGAATGCAGCAGGCATAGCTTTATCAAGGAAGAGACTTCAAACCCTATTCTCCAGAGATTATCAGTTTTGGGGTGTGTGAAAAGTGTACCCTTGACTTTTCATCACTTGATTTATATCTCTTTCAAGAAAAGTGTGTCTTTGGAGCTGGCCCAGTCGCACATAGCGATTACATTTGGGGACATGATTTCAGCTGCCAGTTCTTCCTGGAAGAAAGAGACATGGGGGCAGGGTACACATACTCATTCCAAAAATACCTCAATTGATATCACCCCAAATACCTGCATATCTTAAATTTGATCAGATTAATGTCTAAGAAGAGAATTGTAGCAAAATGGTGACACAGGCCTCAAGCAAAGTGATGATTATGGGTGATAGTTACAGCAGAAATTGCTTTGGAAGGGTAGGAGCTCGATCTTCCCTCTCCTCTTGAGATCACAAGCTTGTGGTTAATGAACCCATAGTTTTTCACGGCTTGCTTCACATCTCTTTCCAAATACATAGTGAATTGATAGAGCTGGCATGGTATGAATATAGCAACATGGGTTTTTTTTCATCCCATCATCTATTCTTGAATGGGGACTGGGGAATCCATCCCTTATTATAAAAGAGCATTTTGTATCATAAATTAGCAGAAAATAAAAATGTGTAACCTATGAAAACCTGATGAAATGGGCAGTATATTATAATTCAAGTTCCATAAGTTACAAAAGCTAGTGGACTGAAAAAAATGCAAAGGAATTTTTAAGTTGAGAATAATTATCAGTTTTATTGAAGAATGAAGTTTGAAAGGTTAAATTAATTCACTTTCTTAATTATAACTCACAATTTTTACCAAATTATTATTATTCCTTTACACATATTGTCTTGTGAGCTTGGCTAACAATTTGCAACTTCCCTTGCATACTTTTTGATAAATCACCAGTATAAAAAATATTACTGCATATGTCTTCAACCTGTTAAGCGAATAGCCACATATTTTGGTTTGGGGACTACCAATGATGCTCAGGGCTCATGTATGGCTTTGCATTCATTAATTCTTCCTGTCTATCAAAAAGAACCATATAGGATGATAAGTGTTAAATCTATGTTGGCACAATGCAAGCCAAGTGCCGTACTTGCTGTACTATTGTTTTGGCCATAGAGCCATGCTTCTATCCCATTGCATTTCAAAATGAAGTATTAGACAATTTATCATAATAACACATCTATGAATACAATACATCTCTTTCAGTTATATTTTAATATGATCAAGAATTTTCAATTTTTTGAGAATTAGCAATCTTTTCAAGCTGAATTGATGTAAAACCAAATGAACTGAAAACCTGTTGGTGACAATAAGCATTATTAAATATATAGTAATTAATTTAGAGGAAATAAGAAATACTTGAGTTAGTGAAAATACAGACTGTTTTTTCAAAGTATAAAGAAACTATGAATTTATAATTCTAATTCTGCATGTATATTTTGCTAGAATACATTCTTCTGATACTATTGAGTTAAATAAAATATACTTTCAATCTTAAAGAGTTCATCATAAAAATTAAAAACTATTAAATTCTTTAGAAAAAAATTTAAAATCTTTCAAGTCATCACTATTTTCGTTTTGTTTTGTTATTGGGTACATCCAGAGTTTCTCAGGCTTACTTCTGGCTCTGTACTCAAGAATCACTTGAGAAGAACCACAAATATCCTACAAGGGTTAGCCACATGCAAGGCACAAATACACTACCCACTGTACTATTGCGCTAACCCATCACAATCCCATAATTATATCATAATTTTAGTAAAATAAATATAGCTCCTTAAAGCATAATAATCACTATGTTGATGGTTTACTTTTATCAATGAATCCAAAGTGAATTCTGGGTTATTTGTTTTATTTTTTTGGGTTTTGGTTTTTGGGCCACACTCTGTGATGCTCAGGGATTATTCCTGGCTATGCACTCAGAAATCGCTCCTGGCTTGGGGGACTGTACAGGACACCGGGGGATGTAACCACGGTCCATCCTAGGCTAGTGTGTGCAAGATAGATGCCTTAATGCTTGCAACACAGCTCCGGTCCCATGAATTCTGCTTTTAAAGATTTATAAACATCAGTCTATTTTTTGCAATACTTGGAATAGTGGCTGAAAATGGAATTACTTGTTCTTATTTGAAACCAATTTTAATTTTCTTTGACATTTTTCTTGCTAGCAAAACATTTTACAGCAGATAATAAGTCACTTGTTGGAAATGCAATGGGTCTTTTTTACAACTTTTACAGAGACAAGAACAAAAAATATAAATGTATATATACATATATTTGTTTACATGTACTCTACAGTAAGTTAATGAAGATTCCAAGGCAATGTGAAATTAGAGACATACAAAGCATTTGAAAATGCTATCAAAATTAAAACTATAAGGTTCATCTCATTAACCCATTGATTTTTTTCACTTTCATATAAAACAGAGAAAACTTTATTAACAAACTTCCTGAATTAATAGTAAAAAATGCAATGTATAAATGAACAGAATATTTTAAAGTATTATTTTTCCTTAATAAAAATGATACAATTAAAAGTTACTGTATATGTTCAGTAAGAGGGTAAGAACAGGAATATAATCTTTTCTTGGTTTTGAATTAAAAATATATGTAGCCAACTTAGTGACTTCAAATGCAGCATTTCTTGGGGCCCAGACACACTGCTAGTAAACTGATTCCTTCAGTGAAGGTAAAACATTTCAGTCCTATGAATCAGTGATGTGGTTCTGTTCCTATATGGTACTGCGTGGAACTCGTATGATACCAAGGATCATATTCTACATATTATGCTCTAGGTTTTTAGTTATCTCTTGGGCACAACAGTTTGGTGATTCTTAAAATATTTGTTAAATTATATAGAACTGTGTACCTTATAAGCCGTATACTATTAATATGCATTGAGTATCAAGTTCTTGTAAAAGTTAGTAGCTTTTTACTAGGTTGAAATTAGTTTCTTATCTGCATGGTAGAATTTTTATCATTTTATACCTGATCCATTTAAAGTTCAATGTTTGAGATTATACTGCCTCAATAAGTTAATAATTAAATCACAGTGACTGGAAAATAAATTTTTAAAATTTAGATGTACTATTTCTACATAAATATATGGCAGCAAAAGTTCTATTATTTATATATTTGTGTTTTTGTTGGGGTACTTTGTTGATGTTTTGCCTTTAATTAACTAGTAAATTCCATCATATTAAGAATTTATCATTCAAGCAAC
>PVKC010005781.1:0-32441 GCA_004027635.1 Crocidura indochinensis | reverse complement strand
GATCGAACCGTGGTCCGTCCTAGGCAAGGCAGCAGGCACCTTACCTCCTGCGCCACCTCCCGGCTCCCAAGGCGTTTGCCTTTCATGCAGAAGGACAGTGGCTTGAATCCCAGCATTCTATATGTCCCCCGAGCCTGCCAGGAGCGATTTCTGAGCATTGAGCCAGGAGTAACCAACCCCTGAGGGCTGCTGGGTGTGACCCAAAAACCAAAAACCAAAAAAAAAAAAAAAAAGAATTGCACTCCAGCTGTACACACTTTGAATGTGATGCCACTAGCAGGTGCAGGTAGAGGGAAAAGACCCTGGCAGGTCTGGCACCTGGAGATTGACTTGCTCACACCACCACGAGAACTACCTTCGAACTCCTGCTCAAAACTGGGCAAAGGTGACAGAAAACGCAAGCAGGCAGGGCACAACTTGTTCTGAGTGGGAAACGGTGACCTCAGCTCCTAAAGATCAGTAACTGATAGCCAGAACAAATGGAAAAGCGACCACCAACATGCTCAACAGCTGCAAATCGGCCCCCCCCCATACATACGTCATCCATGAACTTCCTCAGGAAGACCTGCTACATCTTAAGTTTTGTTTATCACAGAATTTTAAGGGTCTTTTACCATTCCAAACATTTTATTGTTTTTGTCTAAGGTTTTGTGATAAAGTTTAGCACTTTTTCCCCATGTAGATATTAGACAATCATATCTTTACTTCTAAAAGTACAGAATTGATATAGGATTCTTATTTTCAAATATCCCTTCCCCAGGGATATTTTCCCTGGGAAAATGGGAACCTACGGCCACTCCAATAAGAAAAGATAAATGGCCAAGAAGCTTCTAGATCCGAAGAGGCAGAACGTACTTGGTCAGGCCCACATAATAGGGCTTATCAGAGGGGCAAGGCAAAGATGCATTGGATCTCTTCCTCCCTGCTAAGTTAAGGGTGGTGGTGGGCACAAGCTAGTCCCAAATCCTAGAGTGGATGATGAGAAACTGGCAGGCTTCTGGGCAGGACTCTTCAGGGATCAAGGGGCTGACATCACTCTTGAACAGAAAATTAGGCTTTAAAGCTTTAAAGTGATGACTCTGCTGTCCCACACTTGAGAACCGAAAAGAAAGTCCAACTGTTGAGCGGCCACTAGCCATGGAAATCACAGTGATCTTCCCAGCACTTAAACAGTCCTGCCTAACGCACATATGATATGACACAGATTTCATCCAGCCCACTCAGCTAGGCAGTCAACTAGCAGAGAAGCTTACTGTGGCTGGGACTCCCAAAATGCTCCATCTAGCAAGTCACCAAACTGGACTAAAAGTAAAGTGTTGGAGCAGTTTCTATTGGCATTCACTTTATATTCCTTCACTTGCTGGAAAGTATAAAGGAGATAGTGCTTAGAATAAAGAGCTGAAGCCAGAACTCCCTTTCAAAATGATAGGCCCTCATTTAGAGAGACATTCCACCTCCATGGGGCCCAAGCAATAGTATAGTGGGTAGGATGCTTGCCTTGCATGAGGAAGACCGGGGTTCAATTCCAGGTATACCATATGGTTACCAGAGCCTACCAGGAGTGATTCCTGATAACAGAGCTAAGAAATAACCCCTGAGAACCACCAAAAAATGAGAGAGCCCCTATAAGAAGAAGCAGGCAAGTATTTGAACAAACAGAAGCTCCCACACTTTCTGTAGCTCTCCTTGAGGCTCCAAAGTGAAGAACCTATATCTTATTCACACTGATTACTGTGATTCCATAAGACATGAGGCATGACCCTGCTTACAACAGGGTAACTCTGTTGTAAGGAAGCTCTGATGATCAGAAGACCACATCGTTCAGCCCACCTTCTAATTCCTGTTTTCAAGCCCAGGATTCTGGGATCCCTGATCATCCCTAGACTTCTTACATATTCTAACAGTACCAGAATGGAAAGGAGGGGCCTGATTATTTAAGTCAATAAATTCCATGCAGTTCACAAGTACAAACAGGATTCATGACATAACAGGAAATATGTAGAGGCTCATAATGTCTTATATTTTATGCCCAAAATAAAAACAGCACCAAAAAAACAAAAAGGACAGCAGATAACCGGGCAATTAAATGAATCTCTGGGTGGCTGACAGGGGTTGAAGCTAACTACGGGCACTTTCTTAAGAGAATTCAAATATGCCGAATATACTTATATTCTAATAAGGCAAAGATAAATGAAAATACACACCATAAGCTACAGAAAAGGCACCCCTGTCCAAGTTCTGCCCCAAACTGGCTCCCCAGCTGAGACCACCTACCCTAAAGCGAAATTGCAATCCTCCTTCCAGTCCACGATGCGGCAGATGAACAACGTATTTTCGTAATCTTTAGGTCGGGTTGCAAAGTCCTGGGGACAGTCCTTGAGAGGCACATAAATTCGAGGTACTCGGTGGTCAACAGGAGAAAATAGGGCATATTTCTGAAATAGGTTGTTGTTCTTATTGGCCAGAAGTTTGAGGAACCCAGTTGCTGCTCTCGAATGCTTCTTCTCTGAGATGTAAACCACCTGGAAACCCAAAGGTATACACAGTCAACTAAATTGAGAAAAAAGCATGCCCTCGTGATGCTACTTGCCAAAACCAAGGCCCTGGATGTATTGTACCAGGATGCTCAGGATGTATTCCAGACTCCTAGTGCAGGATAACACTCAGGGCATATAAGCAGTGTCTATGCCAGAGATTAAGCCTCGGGTGGCCACATGCAAGACAAGTACCTCATTCATCCCCTAAACTCTTTCCTTAAATATATAGCACACTCACTCTCATAAAAATAAGGAAAGATTATGTAACACGTACACAAATTTCATTGCAATCAGGTCTTAAGTCTTTTTATGGGAGGGGGAGGACTTGAGGACGAGAAGGGTGATCTATACACAGTGGTGGCTCTGTGCTCAGAGATCACTTCTAGTGGTGCCAGGGATCAAATTGAAGTCTGTTGAATGCAAGCATGTCAGCCCCTATCTTCAGTCCCCTAGACCTACAGCTTAGGGCAGGGAAACCCAGTCTGTGACACTTCCCTCAGAGGAACTGCTCTGTCTCCAGTAAATAAGGAAATAGAGTCTTTGTCAATATGTGCTCACTCCATCAAGGATACTGCCAGCCCTATCCGTTCTCAACGTCTATCAGCGCAATCTGAGCCTGACTTCTTCCTACTCCAATCCCCACCCCAAGATGCCAAGCTTCAGAGCTCTGCCAGGCCTCTGGAGCTTCCATTTTATTTTACCTGAACACCCTCATGGTGGGGTCAACTCAGCATTGCTACTGTAAACCTAAACACAAGCTACCAAGCCCATCAAAAAGCAGAAATAACAGCTGTGTGTAACTCTACACATTCATGTCTTTCAACTCTGCCAAGACCTGGTGCTCTTGGAGATGCTTCTGAAGCACTTTGCAATTCAGGACAATCTATCCTTTCAGCCCCACTCTGGAGATCTTCCCTTTCTTGGAATCTGGTTAATTGAAAATGAAACCTCTTTATTGTACCCAACTGCAGAAACTATTCTTTTTTGTTTGTTTGTTTGGTTGGTTTTTTTTTTTTTTTTTTTTGTTTTTGGGTCACACCTGGCAGTGCTCAGGGGTTACTCCTGGCTCCATGCTCAGAAATTGCTCCTGGCAGGCACGGGGGACCATATGGGGCACCGGGATTCGAACCGATGACTTTTTGCATGAAAGGCAAACGCCTTACCTCCATGCTATCTCCCGGGCCCCAGAAACTATTCTTTTATCCCCTCATTCAACTTGAACAGAGAAGTCCAAATTGAGTCAATTCCTTTTCATTGTCCTCAGATGAACTAATTCTATGTTGAATCATCTCTAATCTGTTATCAAACATATTCAACAGTATTATATTTGCTATTCTACTTTTCAGTACTCAAATACTCATTTGGTTCTTTTTTTTTTTTTCCCCTCCCCAGTATCTGGACCCCAGCAGAGCCAGAGACTGAACCCAAGGTCTTATGTGTTTTGTCAATCATCCACTAACGGTAGCAAAAATGTCTTTCTCATAGGACAAGTTTCACATACAAGTGCTGCACTGGTAAAAATCTTCATAGGTCTGAGGACAGTGAAGAGGCACTTGTCTTGCAAACAGCTGATGCAGGTTTAATCCTAGAATTCCAAATAGTCATCTGAGTCTGCCAGGAATGATTTCTGAGTGCAGAGCCAGGAGTAACTCCTGAGCACCTAGTCTGGTACATGCTCAGTGTGCAAACCACTACTGGCATGAAGACTAGAAAACTGGAGGGTCAGAAGGGCTGTAATGGGAAAAAATAATCTAGAAGTTCCTAAGTCAATGTTAGATGTTGTCCTGCCACTCACTAGCTGAGGCAGTGGCACCTTTTCCGAGGGCTGAGAAATCCTCCTGTATGGGCCATGTCAATCCTGGGCCATGATCCTCTCCCACCAAGAGCCACTGCAAAGTTAGACTTAGCTATAGGTAACTGGTATGTTTCATTAAAAAATAAAACTCTGCAAAACTACAAAAGAGGGGGAGCCAGAGAAATGGTGGTAGGGAGTTTGCCTTGCATAAGGCTGGCCTGAGTTCGATCTCTGGCATCCCATATGGTTGGTTCCCCAAGAACTACCAGGAGTGATCCCTGAGCGTAGAGCCACAAGTTACCCTGAGCATTGCTGGGTATGATCCAAAAACAAAAAAACGAAGCTACAAAAGAGGAGATAAAACAATTATTTCTACAATTGAAGTAACTACTTCGATGATTTACAGGTAGACAATAAAAAAAGCTAGCAAAAACTAAAACTCTTGGAGGCATTTTATATTCATATTGTTTCATCATGTCTAAATTCTTACTCCACTTAGTCATGGATGTCAAAGTAAAAGTCTAGGGGACCAGAAAGACTGAGTGCTGGGTTTGATCCCCAGCATCACATAGTCCCTAAGCCCACCATATACCATAAAGTAACCACCATGCACTAAAAAATCATAAGCTGTGACAGGAAGGAAGGAAATAAGAAAGGACGAGAGGGAGGGAAGGAGGGAAGATAAAGAGTGTTATTGAAGAAGGAAAAGTACAGGGTTTCAGGGATTGATTCATCCTCAAAGAAAAGGCCCATCCTTCCCCCATCCTCAAACAGGAAATCAGAGGGGATGACTAAGGGTGTTTTTTTTTTAAGAGGTTCACTTTTACAATTTGTTTCCACTGATTTTTGTGATTAATTGTCCAGTGACAATCCAAACTGGATCTCCCAGGAGACTCTGACAAGGAGCTCTGGGAAGGGGCCATCCAGTCAAATAAAAGACCAAGAACCTGGAGGCAATAACCTTTGCTGATCGTTGCTGATCTTTGCTGATCTTCTCAGGAGATGCTTGCATGTCCTGTGCAGGGGCAGAGGAATCGGCCTTCGTGACAGTTGCATGTTCTTCATCTTTTCCTACATTTGAAAGAAATAGACAAGGAGTCGTCAGAGAGATTCCTGGGCTCGGGGCTTTGGCATTTTGGAACAGGAAGAGTTATTGGATCTGAGTAACTCCAGTCCACTCCCTCAATTCTCAGAAACAAACCTGGCCCCAGGGATATGGTGACTTGGCTAAGGTCAGTCATATCGTAAGTGTGCAGGATACTTCATAACTATTTAACATTATTCACAAGCTAAAAATCAGACTAGTGGAAAGCATCAAGTATGATGAACTGAAGTGGCCTCTTTGTCAGATGTCAACAATCAAGATGTACCAAGATGTTAAATAATGCCTAGCCCACAGAAAGAACAGATAGGTTAATGTATTATACACATCTGTTGAAATAAAGCATAATAAGAACAGATGTCAATTTTGAAAAGTGTGCTGGTACCAGACATAACAAGCAAAAGGGTGGGACACAGATGGAAGGAAGACAGTGATTTTCCTCATTTTCTTAGCAGTGTTATATAAAGTGAAGAGAACTTAGTCTTTCAATGTTTCCTTTCGTTTTAAAAAAAAAAAAACTATAAAAATGTTCATTCACCCAAGAAACTGAAACCGTATCTCCCAGTAAAAAAGGTAGGAGAATTAGGCCTTTTATCAGAAATGTTCTCATCCTCTATACTAGAGTTCCTGGTTTCTCAGGGTCAAGTGGCAGATCACTCCAAGTAGAAAAGAGAGACTTATCCCCTATCCTTCTTATTCAGACATGGGCATTGCCAGATCAAACAAAGGGACCATCCCAAGCCTGTCTTTCAGAAGGCACAGCTGAATTCCCATTGCACCATTCTTTGTCATTCTAAAAACAATGACATGTTCTGGCCTGGGGCCTTAAGAATTCACAACAGTTTGCTTTTCTTCCTATGCAGAAATCTACCTGCCATGGTTCCCATTGGCTTATGAAAAAATTAAACTAAAAATTCCCACTGTTGATTGCCTGGTCCATCCATAAGAGAGAGACATCCCCAAGTTCATCTATATTTTAGACCAGAGTTCATGGTTCCCTCAAAACCAGATGGTTCTAAAACACCTTTGGTCTGGAGAGGAAAAAAAACTTGTGCTGTTGATCTGTTTCATAAGATCTGATGCCCCCATGTTTTGCAGAACTAGGTAACTTGGGAAAAAAGAGGACAGAAATATCACCACCTAACCCACTCTCTAGATAACTGATATCCGGGCTGAGGGCTCAAGTTGGCCAAGCACGGTAGTAAGGGTTTTCTCAGGGAACTCCAGCCTAGCAAGCATTCTGTGAGGGTTAGAGGGTTTCTTCTATAAAAATGACCACTGCTTTAGAGTCTACACACTCAGAGCAAGGCCAAGAGACAGAAGAACACCCACTGTGACTATCACTGAGTGTATGCACGACCACCCCCCCTTTTTAGCAGTCCATCCAGTCAGAAGGAATGTTCTGTCTGACAAAGATGCCCTCTAATGAAAGGAGAGGACGCTCTGTTATTTATCTGTTTTGGTAGCAAGAACCACATTCTATAGCTGAACCACACCCCCTTCTCTGTACTGATGTTTCTACCAGGCAAGAAACATCATAGCCAAGCTCATCAAGTCTAAAAGCACAATAATTGGAAAGGTGAAAGTCATCTGTCACACAGACTAGCAAAACGTTCAAATTAGAGAATTTAGAACAATGTTTAATTATAAGAGCATTTATTTTCCATTTATTATAGGTGTATTTATTGACCACAGGACATAGAGGGTTTTGTAGCACATAGAGAAATATGGTTCCATGCCTTATTGAACATACAATTTAATGTGGGAGTGATATTATGTGATATATCACATATTCTCGTATGTGATAAATATTAAGGAGGAGGGGCCCGGGAGATAGCATGGAGGTAAGGCGTTTGCCTTTCATGCAAAAGGTCATCGGTTCGAATCCCGGTGCCCCATATGGTCCCCCGTGCTTGCCGGGAGCAATTCTGAGCATGGAGCCAGGAGTGACTCCTGAGCACTGCCGGGTGTGACCCAAAAACCACCAAAAATTTTTTTATATATATATAAATATACATATATATATATATATATATTAAGGAGGAAAGGAAGGTTCCATGGAAAAAGAGGAGCAGTCATATAATTGAGAGAAGGAGAATTCATATAATTGAGAGACCAAGACAGGCCCTATCATCTAAGTTGAGACACAACAGTGGAATCTATGGGGCTGAATAAGATGAAAAAAATAGGATGAAAAGCTCAGGTGCGACGAGCTAGAAGAGCTAAAGATGTTAAGCTCTTGGTTCAAAAAAACTAGCTATGTTTTTGATGCCTCGTGTCCTTCTCTATGTCACTCTTTGCTATCTTGAGATAACTGATTCTTATTCTCTTCAACTTTGCTTATTTGTTTCTTCAGCTTTATACGGTTTTGTTTGTTTTGTTTTGTTTTGGGGTCACACCTGGTAGCACTCAGGGGTTACTCCTGGATCTATGCTCAGAAATCGCTCCTGTCAGGCTCAGGGGACCAAATGGGGTGCCGGAATTTCAACCACTGTCCTGCAAGCAAGACAAATGTCCTACCTCCATGTTATCTCTCCAGCCCAACTTTATACAATTTTCTATTAAACCATCCATTGTTTTTTCTTTAAACAATTTAACTAAATACATACTGAAAAATAAATCCCCTTAACATATTTCCAACACCAGGTGAGCTAGTCTGAAGCAGGATAGCACACGAATTAATAAACCAAACTGGTTAGGAGAGAATCATAGAATCAGCCTCTGCTTCATGGTCTCTCTGGGCCTGCCAAAACAACTTTATTTATCAGTTCAAATTCAACTGGGAGGGGGAGAGTTGAGTGAGAGATAAAAGTATCTATCCAGGTAAACTTTTACAAGTGAAAGGGCTGGGTGAAAACAAAAAGAAAGTTGAGGACTGCCTTGGTTTTGAGTAAAATCATGTTGTAAGCAAACAGATACAAAGAAACCAGGGATGATCTTTGTTTTGGGTAAAACAAAGTGTAAACTAAAAATATACCTTTCCTCACTCAAAGATGTGTTTTTGGGTTCTGTTTGGTGGTGGTAGGGCTATTCCCAGCTCTAAGATCACTCCCAGGTGCTCAGGAGACTATGCCGTGCCAGGATTGAACCCAGACTTCATTCATGCAAGCTTCATTCAGTCTTTTGAGCTATGACTCAAGCCCCACCACTGCATTTTAATTACATTCTGCACTGTAATATAATTAAAAACCTAGAAGTTTAATTTGTCACCTTTTCCAGTTCGCTTCTATCACATTTCCTAGTTCTTGCCAATATCTCTAAGCCTATCTTTTAGTTCTCTAGACCACTCGCTTTTTATAGATTCTGATGCTGGCAATATCTGATGGCATTTTTCAAGGGCTGTTTCCATTGATTGTGGTTGAAGACTCCTTATCCTTAAAGTATGGTTTTCTTAGGTGCCTGGTTATATTTATGTGCTGGTCAATGAATAATCTGAGGCCTACACTGAAGAAATCTGCCTTTGAAAGAATTTCCATTTGACTTTGCCAGATACCCAGGGGTACTGTGAGCTCTTAAACCAATTTCCAATATCAGATTCCTTAGCTGGCCCAGTTACTTCGAGCTGTGATAGTTAGGGAGCAGCCCTTTGAGGGGACAGCTGCTTGTAGAGAGTCTGAGCATCGTTTCTGCCCTGCACTCAGTAGAAGTAGTCATGCTGTCTGCAGACTTCTTCCCATATCAGCCTGCTCTGCCAATTGCCAAGCATGTCTCTGCATGTTCCTTCTGGCTGGTAGACCAAAGCCCCCTTTTGTACTAACAAAGACTGCAGATCTGGTTCCAGGGGGCTATGCAGGGCCAGAGCCAGGGGAAACAATAAGAAGCGCTCTGCAATGATGGTGAGAAAGTCGCTGCCTGAAGGTGGAAGCACGAGGGATCTCGGAGAGAAGAGAAATGCTCACAAAGATTGTTCTAAATAAAACTATGGGAATAACACCAAGATTCTGCATATCAGGGCACAACTCTGGGGAGACAGTCCTAGTCCAAACTTCCATTGCACAGTATGAGTGGAGCAGTCTAGGTAGGATGCAAGGAGCATCTTATAGTTGAGAGACCAACATGCAGAAGAGGCCTTACATGTCAGAAAGAGCTCTTATAAACCCTACTCTCAGGAATGACAATGTACTTAAAAGACATGAACTTTGGGGCCACACGAGCTCCATTCAGAGGTTCTGTGATCCTGACCTGTATATGTGATTATAAACTAGTTACACCACTCAGCTTCCTCGTCTGCAAATCAATAAGAATTGTGCACACAAGGTCTGTTTATCTGAAGTGCCCAGTCAAAGAATGTGAGCAAAATTGGTAGGCAACATAAATGCTGCTATGGGTGGCAGCTGAAATTCTGCATATGCCTTATGTGTATCTGACTTTGTGGCACTGGTGCACAAGGTTTGGAGTAAGAAAATGGGTCACAAACTCCATCTCATGGGGCTAATGCAGGGTAGAGTCATTACAATTATCATGTGTGGTATGCCTGTGTGTGTATATGTGTGTGTGTGTGTATATATATATATATATATATATATATGAGCATATATATATATATATATATATATATATAAGCTAGGAAGCAGATGTTCTGTAACCCTATATCTGTCCCTTCTCTTCAGGGTGAGGAGAGACACAAGATGGTGACAAATCAGTGAACAGAGGCCAGACCCATGTGGAGAGAAGTCTAGCTATGTTCCAAAGGCAAGGCCACAGGCAGCTAGAAAAGACAAAGCAAAGGCCTGAGGGCACTTGAAGCAGTTCCCAGAGGTCCAAATTTTGGAGAAGACAGTAGTGGTGCAAGTGGGAAGGCGTTTGCCTTGCATGCGCTAACCTAAGATGGGCCATGGTTCGATCCCCCAGTGTCCCATATGGTCCCCCAAGCCAGGAGCGATTTCTGAGCACATAGCCAGGAGTAACCCCTGAGTGTCACTGGGTGTGGCCCCAAAACAAAACAACAACAACAACAACAACAAAGACCCTTTTATTCTACAAATAAAAGATTTAAATAAATAAAGACAGAAAGGCCAATGGACTAGTGACAGAACAAGCCTGGCTAGCAGTATAAGCAGTTCAGGTTCTGAGGGTGATGCTGACTATTTGAAAGACTATTTCAACGCCAGCAGAGAAATGGAGGTGGAGGGATTTGTGGGGTCAGGTAAGAAGTTGGAGTAATAATCTCAGCTCTTGGATAGATTATTTCTATATCTGGCTCACCAAAAGTATCAGTAGTACCTCAGAAGTCCACATGATGTTGGTTCTCAGGTGCCATATGGCCCCATAGGAAAGTCTATATGATTCCCCACAATCTGCAAACTTAAGCCCTGCAGGGGACTGTGATGCCACAGTGTGCCAGCCACTTAACAGTCATGTGAGAATCCCTGGGCATGTGAGGTAGGTAGAAGAGATAGGGGAGGGGAAGCTGGGGACAGACATGAGGTGTGTACCATGTGGGTAGCTCTGCAGCAGAGCAGAAGAGCCCAAAGGTAGAAGAAGTACAGGCAGAGAGTTGGGAGAACAATTCAGCTCATATGGGGATAGAGAAGCAAAGGATATTTCCACAGGGTATAGGGTGTGCCCAGGCAGTCCTAGTAGAGGAAATGGGGGTGTGGGCCAGCAGGGAAGGGGCCATGATGAGGAGGGTGGGACCCGCTCAGGAAGTCTGAATCTATTTGTGTAAGATAAGGCGGGACAGTAGGCCACACTGCTGGTGGGAAAGTAGCTGAGAAGATATGATTGGAAAAGGGAGGTGGTCTGGGCAGGAAGAGCTGGGACCCAGAACCCAGGCAATGACTAGTTTCAGGTAGGACAGAAGGAGTTGACTCCCCTGATCTAATGTATAGCTTAGGGGGCTAAGTCCAAACCTTTGCCACTCTTTGGTACAGGATAGCAGTGCCTGAGAGAAAACTGAAGATCTTACTTCCATTAGTCATGCAATCAGCATTTTGACAGTCTGGGGCAGTCCGGGGACTTGCAGGGCTGAGTCTGTTTGCTCTAAAACTTAAAACCAGGGGCTGGAGAGATAGCATGGAGGTAAGGCGTTTGCCTTTTATGCAGAAGGATGGTGGTTCAAATCCCGGCATCCCATATGGTCCCCTGTGCCTGCCAGGGGGCCAGGAGTAACTCCTGAGCGCTGTCGGATGTGATCCAACAAAAACAAAAACAAACCAAAGAAAAAAACTTAAAGCCAAATTTTATTTGTTGAAAAAGGCAAAAGGAGAGGCCAGAGTGATAGCAGAATGAGCAAGGCATTTGCCTTGTACATGGCTGATCTACTAGGTTCAATCCCTAGCATACCACATGGTCCCCTAAGCCTGCCAGGAATAATTGCTGAGTACGGCTGAGAGTAGTCCAAAAAACCTTTAAAAAGTTTCACTGCATCTGAACTGGCACCCACCAAATTCAGGGGCACCCCCAAACTGACTCTGAGCATGCCAGGCATTGGCTCTCTGCACAGGAATGGGGTAATGCCTATACAGCACAGGGGATACTCTCCTCTGAGATAAGTTTTGAGAATAGAAAGGAGGCTATGGGGAGGACATGATATGTAGGCCTATACTTACTCATGAGGCATCGGGTCAGAGCCTCATGGATTCTGTCAGCTCAGCCAGCTCCTAGGATGCCACACAACTTCAGGATCCAAACTTCACAATGGTAGACAGATGTGGAAAGAGCATATGAGAGCCCCTGTGATATCTGGGTTTGGGATGCCAGTGGCATTTAAGCAGGGATGGGGTCCGGGGTTGTGCTGGACAAAGTTCTCTGTTAGTGACAGCACTGGGAGGAGAGCAATGGCAGAATCCAAGGAGTCTTAGTAGAAAGATAAGGCGTTTCAAGGAAAAGGTCCCTCCCCCCACTTTCCAGTACAGTCCTAACTGGGGGACTAAGAAGAGATGACTGAGGAGGAGTACTCATGGTGGTAGGACTTATCTCCCTCTCCAACTGACCATGCAGAGCCAGAGTCAAATTTGAGGCTGTCCCCCACAGCACCTCCTCCTTCTCCACTGGGGCACTGCTTGTGTGCCAGTCCTGAGGCTGAGGCTAAGTGTATTAACTGCATCACTGAGCCTCTTCTGCTCTCTTCTGAGTACTCTCTGCTCCAAATCTTTCTCCTTCCCAGGAGAAACTACTTTAAATTCTACTAAAACTTTAATTGCCTTTCAGTCTCATGGCTCTCCAAAGACCCAAAATGTAGGCACACATACTTCTGTGCTCCCACTGAGCTGGCTTTTGCTTACTGATGCTGCAAATGTCCCAAGAGAAGTTAGGGTTCTCCAAGTTTCAACTAACTTCCATCTGAGCCTCCCTTAAAAGGGGTCAAGTTCACTTCTTATAGCAATGCACTTGTTTCAACACCAAAAATGGTGTTTATTAAAAGTAAATCGAGATGTCATTACCTCCCTTCAACATACAATCATTCTATAAGAACTTCAAAATTTGCAACATAAAATAAAGGAATAAGGAAATGAGAAAGGCTAGCTTAAGAGGGGAGTAGAGATTGGGC
Source organism: Crocidura indochinensis (assembly GCA_004027635.1). Classification (NCBI taxonomy): domain Eukaryota; kingdom Metazoa; phylum Chordata; class Mammalia; order Eulipotyphla; family Soricidae; genus Crocidura; species Crocidura indochinensis. The sequence goes on along the minus strand of PVKC010005781.1, from coordinate 19,515 downwards.
TCTGGGAACTGAACAGGATGAGTTCTGCCATGTTTGAACCTAGAATTCCACATATATAATAGTCATTTCTCATGGTCCAAAGCACTTTAAGCACATGAGGTATTTCAGCCTAGTGAACATTTCTAACAAGATTAAGATCGGCCCACTGCTTGACAGAAGAGAGAATAACAAATGCTGGTTCTCTAAAAGCCAGGGTTCTTTATCAAGGCACATGTTGTAACCCCAAAAGAACAGAACCAAGCAATCAGAACAAGGCTGAAGAAAACAGTTTACAGAAGTAGTTTTTCACCATCACCATAATTTCTGAGAACCTTACTGGCCCCAAGAAAAGAGAACAATGCACTATTCACAGAAGCAGCTAATGTTTGAAGCCCCTTAGTGGGAAAATTGCTTCTTCTTAATAAGGTAATGGGCTCCAGCTCTAAATGCACATCAGACTAATTCCGATCATCCCAGCCAGGTTATATAGACTTGGATGAATCATCGTTTTTGATGCCAAATTGAAAGACCTGGAGTTTTCAGAATGGATTCTGAATGAATACTGTGGAGAACAAGGACTTGCCTGGTGAAAAGCAAGTGTCCATTTCGGTCATTCTTTGGTTTCCAATATGGAAAGGAAGGGAAATCTTTGCAGATTTCCCTTATATTTGTTGAATATAAGACTTATTCTGAAAGTTAGAAGTGAATAAAGTATGTGAAACAGTTGAATGAGGCTGAAAAGATTAATGTGCTCATTACATGGATTTGTCATGATATGTAAACTATAAAAAATAAAATGAAAGCATCTGAGTCCATAGTGCAGAAGTTTTGTAAAACACTCATTCCCCAGATAAGAGTCATCTCTTAACAAATTAGGAACAATTTCTTATTACTTGGAAAATTTCTGGGAATTTTCCATCTTTTGTAAGATTCTTCCATCACCCCACAGCTCTGAAATTACGAGGAGTTTAGGAGAGATGGATCAGGAAACAGGAGCAGAGTGTACATAAATATACATATATCATTTACACTGTTCCACAGAACATGCCAGCTAAGAAATGGCCTATTAAGGACCACATCCAGCAGTGCTCAGGGCTTACTCCCGGCTCTGTATTCATCAGTCCTGGCAGGTTGGCAGACCAAATAGGATGCCAGGGATTGAACCAAGGTTGGCCTCATGCAAGGGCTATCTCTCTGGAACAGAAACAACTTGTTTTAAGCCACTAAGTTTGTGGCCATTTGCTACAATGGAGATCGATCATAAGCAGATATCTGGAGTAACAGTTGGGATCTGGAGATGAAGGGATTGTTAGAGGAGCGGATAGGGAAGGCATCAGGGCAGAAGGTAGGGGAGATTAGGATCCAGGAGGTCAGACTGGCTGAGCCTACTGAGGGGACTTAGTGGGTAAGTGCAAGAACAGAGATGGGAGAGGCAGGAGGAGGCCATGTGAGCAAGCATAGCCAGAGAGCAGGTCAGGTTCCCAGCGGGTCTGGTGGTGCACTTGACAATTATTGCTTTGAGGTGCAAAAGACTTTGGAAAATGATTTGGAAAACCTCACAATGAACTGCTCCAGCTAATCTTTCAAAAGGACATTTCCTTCCATTCCCTCATTTGATTTACGCAAGAATCTGTAACAAAGTCAAGGCAGGTATTCGTTTTCCACCGATAAGCAAGAGGAAGCATGGAGGGGGGCAAGGACTTTAACCTCCTGTGTAGTGATTTTTTTTTCCCCATTACATTCCACAAGCTCCCCATCCCTGCACACAGGCTGACTCAAAACAGATAAAATGAGTAGTCTTAGGGGTATCTGGACCCAGGCTAGTAGGCATGGTGAGTCGAGGATGAAGCAGCAGGTGTCAGAGGGATGGATGTATAGAGGGAAGGAGTAAGAATCTAACTTCCAATCAAATCTCAAGTTCCTCAGGACTGTTGCATCTTCTCAGAGAGGAGTCAACATGAGGGCACTGGGTACTGCCTACCTGGGGAACGGCTGAGATAGGGGTTAGAGAGGCTGGGAATGGGGTCAAGTGGGAGGAAAGACGGTACTAATTTGGGCTTCATAAGATCAGTATCACTGTAAAGTATGTCCTTGAGATCTGTCCCTCCTCACTAGAGCACAGACCCCCCAAGTGGAAGGCTCTCAGAGCCTCCAGAGATGTGTTTCCCCATAGGTTTAGTTGAAATCTTCAGTAGATTATGGTAAATCTCACATGGCAGTAGCTACCTTTGCTCTGAGAATCAGATAAAGATTTGTCTGCATGTCACTGCAGGATGAGGAGAAACTGCAGGTAGGCCTTAGGGGGAGCAAGCACTGCTCAGAGGAGTCAACAAGGCAGCAAATGGCAGAGAGAGGAAATTTGTACAGGAAGAGCTGTGTCAGGGCAGGAAAAGGGTCTTGACAGCAGAGGGAAAAAAATGAGTATCCATCTCCCACCATAATACACACCACACTCAACTAACGTGTGTGTGTGTGTGTGTGTGTGTGTGTGTGTGTGTGTGTGTGACAGACCCACACCTGTGATCTTGGGGACCATGTAGTGCAGGAATCAGATCTTGGGCCCCAGTTCCCTGACCCAAAGATTTCTCTCTGAATCTGTTTTCCAACAGCAAAGAAAAGGCCTCTCCCTAAATCTTGTATGAAACTGTTAGACTTAGTCTTCTTAAATGAAAGGAAACTTTATTATCTACTTTCACTGAGAAAAGATAGGTATCCTTTAATGTCTCATTTGCTCAGGTATTGTCCACTCAGGTCTAGGGCAAGATTCTCAAAATCTGTCAAGAGGGTCGCTCGAGCCCTCCTCCCCTCACCACCACTTCAGCCCATTCTGGGCCAGCACCTACCTGACCACCTTGCCCCCATCACTCTGGCTGAGGATGAGCAGGTCTACAGTTCTGCCTCACTCCCCACCAATGGCCCCTTCCTTTCAGCTTTGGATGACTCAAACCACATGGGTCTCTGAGAAGCTAGAAGTAAGTGGGTATCACCCATTCCAGAATGTCCTCTGCAGACTCCCCACCCCTCTCTACACTATGCTGGCTGTGTGTATGACCTACTCTACTCCACTTCTGGAAAACTGACAACAAGCTTCTTTGTGACTGAATAAACCTACATATTTTTCAAGGCTCATGAGAGAAACGTGTCTTTTATTCTCCTCTTCTCTCTCCGTTATGCACAGTTGTATTCCTTCATGTGCCACTCTCAGTGTTGGCAAGCAGTCTCCATCTCTAGCAACTCTTCAGGCTCACTTCAGGTGGTACTTTATCTACTAAATCCTCAAGCTGTGAGCAAAAATACCCTATGGGCCATCAGTGTTGCTGTTCCTTGTGACAGGAGGGTGCTCATGGGTGAAACAAAGCTTGGAGCAGGGGCTGATTGCATTTATACTATAGTAAAAGTGGTTGCAACTGTCAAAAATCCAGACAGGCAAACCCAAATCATAAAGGTCTGTTCCTCTAACCCACCTTTCCTGCCCCAAATCATACTCATCCATCTTCCTTTCCCAGCACTGTGCCCAGAGTGTGCTTCCACAGTGACTGCTTAGATTCTCTGCTGAGATAATAAAGCATGCACCATAATTGGTTCGTACATAAAGGAGACTTAGAGGATCACCTGGTTGAAAGTCTAGAGTTGGAAGGTGCTAGATTCATCCATCCAGGACCATGAATCTTTATGATTCATGAATCTGAGTAAGAACTCAGATCTTTCTAATTCTCCACTCTCCCCTCCACAACACTTAGCATATCAGGGGAGAGCTGCATGTCACAAAGAGGGCCATGCATTTCCTGTTCACACCTATTAGGAAACTACTGGCATCCCAAAGAGTTTATCAGACAATTGAAATCAGACCTATATTAGATGCCTTGGGTTATGTGCCTACAGGAAGAGGGTTTAGCCCATCTAAGTAGCCATGATCAACATGGAATTCTTTAAAGTAAAATTAAAATTAAAACCAATTGAAAAATCTAGTTTCTCCACTACATGAAACACATTTCAAGGGCCAGACACCACACATGGTTGGTGGCTACAATGCTATGCTGAGATTACAACGTTTTCCCTGATGCTCCAAGTTCTACTGGCATAAAGTAAGCAAGCAACAGATACAAGGCAACTGGATCAGCTCCATACAAGGCAGATCTGGGGAAGGAGCAGATAGAAATTGGGGCACATACAGAAAAGGGAAGGGAAGAAAAGACACAAAGTGGATAATCAACAAAGCCCAACATATTCTTTTTTTGTTTGTTTGTTTGTTTGTTTTTGGGCCACACCCGGCGGTGCTCAGGGGTTACTCCTGGCTGTCTGCTCAGAAATAGTTCCTGGCAGGCACCGGGGACCATATGCGACACCAGGATTCGAACCAACCACCTTTGGTCCTGGATCCGCTGTTTGCAAGGTAAACGCCGCTATGCTAACTCTCCGGGTCCAACCCAACAAATTCTTACAGGAGAAATTAAACTGATCTGGTAGGATTTGCTCTTCAGAAATGTGACCCATTAGCAGAATTGTCTGTTGTCATTATAAATATATGGCATTTTTCTTTTATGAACTCACTAACTTCCTGTGGGACACTGGACAAGTCAAGTAACTTCTCTGAGCCTCAGTTTCCTCGTCTGTAAAACAAAAGGGATGAACTAGATCAGTTGTTTCTAACCTGTTAGTCACAGCAGTTTTTTTCAATAGTACATATTTAAATTCATTTCTTGGCTAAGGATCTTTAAGCATATTTAGTAACTTAACTGCATCAAAACTAAATTCACTGTCATGATTTTTTAAATAAAAATAGGAGCTTCCAGTTACAAAGAAAAGTCAATGTGACCACAATGGAATTGAAAACATTCATATAAAAATTGATATGAGGTGAGCTTGTGATCAATCTTACCAAAAGCAAATCTATTTACAATAAGTATCACAAAGTGGGGGCCGAGTGGTGGCGCTGGAGGTAAGGTGCCTGTGCTAACCTAGGACGGACCGTGGTTCGATCCCCCAGTTCCCCATATGGTCCCCCGTGCCTGCCAGGAGCGACTTCTGAGCGAATAGCCAGGAGCAACCCCTGAGCATCACCGGGTGTGGCCCAAAACCCAAAAAAACAAGCAAACAAACAAACAAAAAAAAATAAGTATCACAAAATATTGTAAGTAACAACAGTGCTCAACTGAATACAGAGCAGATTTCTGTATGCTATGTAGGACCCTTGCAGTTTTAAAGTTAAATCATGACTAAAGTGATGTGATATAACTGTAAATAGGTCTGATCCTCTTTTATTTTCATAAACTGGCCTGACCAGGAAGGAGCAGAGAGCGGGATGAGTGAATTGTTGGGAAGAGTGACTTAAATCTAATGAGCAATAGGCAAGAAAGAAAAGAGCATACCACCACACATTTCCTTTCAGCACAAGAGAAACATAAAATAATTCAGTGAGCTAGGCATAAAACTAAGAATGAACAGCAAATAAGAGACTGGGTGCTATAGTAAAAAGGAAAGAGTGACTCCAGCCCTATGGCTCTCCACTGGGCCCTACTAAAGTTTAGGACAGACAAAAGAGACCAACTGAGGCACAAGAACACTGAAAACTACCTTTTGCAGATGAGTGTACACTGAGTTGACTCTAGATTATTTCCTCATATTTAAAGTACATGTTATTAAAAGTTCTAGCAAAAAGCTGACAGGTTGCCTGTTTCTAGATGTTTTAGGGGACAAAAATGGCAGAGTATAGTCTGTACATCATTTGTAAGGTTAAAGAAAATGTTCTGAAAACCATTACTTCATCACCACCCCCTTTGTCTGAAGTGTCACAGAAAATAAAAATGGGAAAAAGGAACTGAATGGATATACTTGAAAAAGAACTGGGAGAGTTCCAGTTACATTAAAATAAAAAATAGACATTACAGCTTCTTACAATTGATCATGAATGTTCTATTTCTGTGAACCTTCCAATAAGATCGCATTTAATAATTTTTACAAAATCTACATTCTCAAGTAGTTAAGTATAAAATTATTATATGACCCAGCAATTCTACTTCAAAACAGATGCCCACCTATCTCCCAAGCATAAAAACATTCCAGTGAAAGGACATACATATATCTATGTTCATTGCTGTACTTAGTACAATGCCACAGTATAGAAACAACACAAATGTCCAAATACAAATTAAGGGATCAAGAAGCTGTGTCTATATACACAGTATTAGGCAGCTCTAAGAACAAAACCATGCAATTTGCAGCAAGATGGAAAGAATGAAAGGGTAAATATGCTGAGTAAAGTCAGTCATAAGGAAGGAGACATATACAGAATGATTCTCTCATATGTGGAACTTAAGATACACAAAGACAACAACAAAGACCCAAAGGCAACATAACAGGAAATTGGGCCACAAAATTGAATTGGGGGGAGCTGGTAAAAAGGAGGATGGGCAAAAGAGACAGAGGGAGACAGACAGATACATTGGTAATGGTGTTGGAAAATATGTCCATGAGAAATCATATATAGTATTGTAAATAAAAAAAAAATTTAAGCAAAATACTCAGAGGAATTGTAAAAAGAGACTCAGGTATTTGTACATCAACATTCATTTCAACTTTACTCATGATTCAATAACCTAAAGTTAGAATCAACTTATGTGTCCATCAACACAAGTGAATAAATAAAATGCAGTACTTAAAATACAACAGAATATGATTCAGCTTTAGAAAGTTTAAGTGACATTCTGATAGATGCCACAACATGGATGAACTTTGAAGACATTATGCTAAGTGAGATAAACCAGCCACAAAAGGAAAAACAGCATATGGTTCCACAAACATATAATAATTAAGATAGATTAATTTCTATTTAGAGTAATGAAAAGGCTTTGGCATCGATACTAACTGCTGCACATTACAACTGCAATGAATGCAATTGCACTGCATACTAAAAATGTTGAGAAGGCCAATTCTAGACTATGTAAATTTTAGCAAACAAAAATTGTTTTGAGCCATGAGAGTTTCTGTTTTCTATAGACTTTAGTAGTGGAGAGGGGTGCACAAAAGATTGTTTTCCCTTTTCAGCACAAGAAAAATATAAACAAATTCAGGGAGCTAGGCATAAAGCTACATTAAAGGTGGACAGTAAGAAAGAGACTTGGGTGTGACAGTGAAAGGGCCAAGTGACCAAGCCCCCTCAGGGTTTTCACAGGTCCCTGAGGTTTGATGAAAGGTGGGAGCCACAGTGCAGAAAGCCCCATGCCAGTCCTGAGAGGCTCCCTGGGAATCCAGAGGCTCCTTACAGGCTCATCTGGTTGCCAACAACACTGTAGCTACCTTCCCTCTCCAGGCTTCAGTCAAGAGCTAAAGCTAAATCCTGCATTTCCAACTACACACAAATACCTCAGACTTAGTATATTCAAAGAAAGTTCTGCAGATAAAGAATGGAGTTATTATCTGTAAGATATACAAATAGAAGAAATCTATTTTCACTGACCATGATGGGTAAAGGACTCTGGAGAAGGGGGGCTGAGCCCAAAACTATAGAAGTCCAAACTAAATGAGTTGAGACAAAAAAAATCGCAGGCCCTGGGGCTGGAGCAGTGGTGTAAGCGGTAGGGCATTTGCCTTGCATGCACTACCCTAAGACGAACTGTGGTTAAATCCCCCGGCATCCCATGTGGTTCCCCAAGCCAGGAGCGATTTCTGAGCGAATAGCCAAGAGTAACCCCTGAGCGTCACCGGGTGTAGCCCAAAAAGCAAAAAAAGAAATCATAGGCCCTAAACCAGAGGGATAAAACCACCTGCAGCAGGATCTAGGTGACTAGCCACCTTGCTGATAGCCACAGAACTGCCACTCTGTTCACCACAGGAACAGGCAGGCACTCTGAAGGGATCTTTCATCACCTTTCAGGGACACCCCCCAACTCTCACCTTGAGGGTGAAGAATACAGCTGTGCTTCAGCCATCTCTAGAAGCTCTCTGGGCTGAGCAGCCATGTGCCACTCACTGAAGTCAAACAGAATAAGGTCCTCCTTGTCCTGGTCACTGCTGGTAAAAACACTGTAGTCCTGACAAGGCAGAGCTTGTTAGGAGTCTCCGCATTAGCTACTCAGCTCCAGAGTACAGGCTCTGTGACTGGGGTTCATCTCCCTTAGTACAACATACCAATTCCAGCCACAACCAGGCCTGAGTGAACACAGCAATGGAGAAAGGTCTGCCTATACCTGGACCTGGACCCTCTGTGCCACTCAGACCCTCGTGATCATAATGTCCAGGGCAACAGGGCATTCATTGGGTCAAACTAGTAGGCTCTACCCCCCAGGGTCCCCCAACAATGCACAGACTTGAACCCCAATCACCTCCAGGCCTGTGACCATGCCCCTTGATATTGTGTATGCCCCGCCATGTCCAGGCCTGTGATCAAGTCCATTTTTGTACCAAGCCTGCCACAACAAAGTAGGCACATGTTTCCATGCCCTGGAAATTTAACTGCACATGTTCCCTGCTACCCTCAAACTTGTTTATCAGGGCCCTGGTACTACCCAGGTTGATCACACAGTGCTGTTGGGTCATCTGGCTGCAGTTGAGGCCCATTCTCACAGGCCTATGTGTCCACAGAACACTGGGCACTTCATGGGCAGGATGCAGCTCAACTTTACCTTAGCACAAAATGACAAGATCAATAAAGAAACAAAACTCAACATTCAGCTATTTACAGGAGACCCACTTCCATTTCAATAATAAATGTTGGCTCAAAATAACAGGTTGGAAAACAATATGCTGTCAAATCACACACTGAAAAAGCAGGAGCTCTCATACTCATAACAGACACAATATAAAAATAAAAAAGCTAGTAAGGAGAAGTATGACTATTATATAACAAATAAGAAATAAAAATTCATCAAACTAACATCATACTAGCATCAGGTACCACATAAAAAGGCATATATATTTAGTGAGCCAGAAATAAGCTCTGAGAACTGCCAAATGTGGCCCAAGAACTCAAACAAATTTTAAAAAACTACAGCAGAATATATTAGCAATCGGTAAGAAACTTGAAGTGAGACAGAAACAGCAAAACAATAGTAGTTGGAGACTTTTAATAGGCTGTCTCACATTTGGACTGATCAACCAGACATAAAATCAACAAGGAAACTTCAAGATTCTAATGGCATTCTTCAAGGACATGAAACATTACTATAATTTGTAGTTTTTATTTCTCACAAAAATACCCTGAATAGTCAAAGCAATCTTGAAAAAAAAACAGTAAGATAGGAGGCATCACATACCCTAACTTGATAATATAAAGCTACTGAAATCAAAACTGTGGTTTTGGAATAAAAAGATACTCAGACTAATGGATTAGAATCAAGAGCCCAGAAATAAACTCTTAGATATATGGACATTTAATTTACAATAAAGAAGCCAAGAGTACAAAATAAAAAAGGAAATTTTCTTCAACAAATGGTATTGGGAATACTGGTTAGCCACATAGAAAGAAATAAAACTGGACCATTATCTCACACCACATTAGAATGTTAATTCAAGATGAATTAAAGACTTAGATGTTAGACTCAAATACATAAAGATCAATGGAAGAAAATAAGCAAAACACTCTGGTATCCTGGCTTCAGTCGTGTCCTTGGGGTTTTTGCTCCACTGGCAAAGAAAACAAAAGTAAAATGAACAATGGGAGCACATCAAACTAAAGAGTCTTCACTGCAAAGAAATTATCCCTAAAACAAAAAAAAACATCCAACTGAATGAAAGAAAATATTCACACTATACATCTGATAAAGAGCTAGTATACATGATATATAAAAAACTCACAAAACTCAACAACAACAAAATCAACTACCCCATCTAAAACTGCTTAATAAACACTTCTCCAAAAAATAAAAACAAATGGCCAACAGGCTGGAAGGGGGGAAGGGTGGCGATGATGTTCATCATGAATTATCGGGAAATATATGACCCAAAAATCTTAATTAATCAGGTTTAAAAAGGTTCCTAAAAATCATGAGAGCTCCAAAGATTCACAAACAAAATGTGAATCCAAGGGGCCAGAGATATAGCATGGAGGTAAGGCGTTTGCCTTTCATGCAGAAGGACGGTGGTTCGAATCCCAGCATCCCATATGGTTCCCTGTGCCTACTAGTAGTGATTTCTGAGCAAAGAGCCAGGAGTATCCCCTGGGCGCTGCCGGTTATGACCCAAAAACAAAACAAAACAAAAAAAGTGAATCCAAAAACAAACTGAATAAGTTGTTGATTAAAGTGACCCCAAATTGGTTGGAGATGCTCCTGCTAACACTGAGTGATCCTTGCCAATATATAACTTTCTGGAGGCACTTGATCTGGATTAGAGAAGATCAAAATAGGAAACAGAGAAACTTCTGTGACAATGCCATACTCTGAGCCAAAGGGAGGGGAACAAGGTAGCCAAAGATCCCACATTTAAGAAACAGTATACAGCCCTTGGCAAGGGAGAAAACCAGGTCTTCAACTCGAATCAAGTTTCTTGTGGCTGTACTGTTTCTTTAGCACAATTGCTTTTTCACCTTTCTCTGATTGATCTCTACCTCTTCCCTTACCTCTCCTCTGTTCTCCCTCCTTTCTCTCCCTCCCTTTCCTCCATCATTGGGCCACACCCAGGTACTAAGGATTTATTCCTGATTGTGCTCAGGGATCACTAATGGCAGGATCTATGTGGTGGCAGGGGCAGAACCCAGGTCTACCACATACCAGGCTACGTGTATGCTCCTATACCAACTCTTCACCCCACTGATTGCACTTAGCTCAGGTAATATACTTTGGCTTCTCAATGGCTATCACCCCACAACTAGTTCTTTAATCAAAGAATCCCAAAGTGGGGGCATCTCTCTACTCTCTCCTATAACAAAATCTTGCCTTCTGCTCCCATGTAAAGAAGAAGAAAGACAAGGATCAGACAAGCTCCCACAAGTATTGCATAAAGAAATAAATGGGGCAGAGGGACAGATACTCTCTGTGATAGGAGGCCTGCTAACATTGTAGGTCTAAATTAAACAAATATTTACACTCTTTTGTAAGTGCATGCACTGCTACTATCTCAATAGAATTAACCAAGTACAATGCAAAAAAAAAAGTTTAATCAACAAATTACTAAAATTATTTAGTAATAGAAATGAGTGGGAAATGGGTTATAATCGCAGAAGTGAAAAGAGGAAAATCCTGTACAGCTCTCTCTTCTCATATGAAGACTACATAGGGGAAATGTGTACTAATATAAGAAGATTAAAAAACAAAACAAAGAAATCAAGAGTCATTAGAAATGGAGACGAGAAAACCCTAGACCATATTTCAGATGAAAGAGTTACAGTTATTGAAAATACTTGGTTATTTTCAATATTTTAACTGCTCTAAAGCAATGAAAAAAAGAAACACTCACCAATCCTTCCTTCAGAGGCCAGAGAGCTTGATATTACAGCTTGATAACAAAAATGAAAAAACAACAACATAAATCGGACTTTTGTTGTTTTGTTTTTGTTTGGGGGCCAGACCCAGCAGTGCTTAGGACTTATTCCTGGCTCTGCACTCAGGGATTAGTACTGGAGGTTCTCAGGGGACCCTATGGTATGCCTGATAATTAAACCTGGGTACCCTCTTTCCTTTCTGGGAGCTGGGAGTTTCAGCAGCATGGGGTTCGGCAGGCCTCTGCCACTGGAGGAGGCCTACTTAACCAGGCCTGGGGGGGGGGTGCGGTACGGGGGCAACCCCAGCACCCCAATGCCGCCTTGCTCCAGCTTCCCTGGGCCACATGCCTGAGCAAGCCACCGAGGTGGGACCCTTGGTGGGGCTCGAAGGTACCCTGGGCTTTTCCCCATTCCCCACGGGGTTCCTTAGGGCGGGTCTGGGTGGGGATGCTGAACTTCCAGCCTCCAGCAGCATGATGGATCTCTTTCCTTTCTGGGAGCTGGGAGTTTCAGCAGCATGGGGTTCCGTAGGCCTCTGCCATGCCGGAGGAGGTCTACTAAACCAGGCCTAGAGGGGGTGCGGGATGGGGGCGACCCCAGCACCCCTCTACAGCCTTGTTGTAGATGAGGTACTCATTTTTACTAAGGCTGTCTCTGGCAAGGACTTATGAGTCTACATGTTCAAAACTGTGCGGGGGCACAGTACATATTAATAATATATCCCATTTTTTAAGTTATGTTTTGTGTATGTAGAATGTCCATCTAGTATTCTGCCCTTTCGAACACCCCTATAAAGCTCATTTTCACTTTTTAACTCTATCACCCCAACCTTCAGTACCCCCCATTTACCCTTTTCAACTTCTATACTGCACATTCCTCATCACACACCAACGTGGTGCACTGAATTTAACAACCCCCAACTATTTCAAAAGACATAAAATGTATATGTATGGCTTTGAATATTTTACATCTATTTTCTTTGACAGCTAACTCTTACTAAATATTCTCTTAAATAGTGAAGATTTCCCCCACTTTTTAGCTATTCTTCTCTTTGTGAACATTTCAATAAGAATTATTCGGTGTTTGGGACCGGGCAGTGGCACTGGAGGTAAGGTGCCTGCCTTGCCTGCGCTAGCTTAGGATGGACCACAGTTCAATCCCCCGGTTTCCCATATGGTCCCCCAAGCCAGGAGAGACTTCTGAGCGCATAGCCAGGAGTAACCCCTGAGCGTCACTGGGTGTGGCCCAAAAATCCAAAAAAAAAGAATTATTCAGTGAAAGAGTTCCTCAGTTTAATTCTTATGTTTAACTATGTCATGGGGAGTTTTATACATGTTCTTGCATTCCCCATATGGGCCTATAAAGCCATGTGGCATTGTTCCTTGTTTGCATAGGCACATCAAAATGGGAAATACTTACAAATAAATTCTCATCTAATAGAGATTGGAACACCCAAATCTTGTAGAGCAGTCGGACCTTACACCCTAAACATTGGCATAATGACCTGGCACAGGCCTCAGTAAAATGGGCATTCTCCATTCACCCCTGAACCAGGGAAGCTATCTATGAAACATCCAAGGTTTTTTACAACAACACCTGGAAACAATCTTCTACCAGGGAAGACCCTACCGCTGCTCTGACATCAATCTACTCACAAGAGACTTCCCTTAACGCTGAGAAGACTTAAGAACATGAACGACCTGCATACTGGACAGGGCTTTCTGCATTGCCCTTTAATTGTAAGGTGAAACAAAAGGACGCTCTGCACCATCCTAACTGCAATATAGGATATGCAGATTCCGGGATCTTTAATACAGAAACATGATACCAACAACAGAGACAGCATGGAAAATAAAAGTGTGTTGGCACTACAGACAACGACTTGGATTGGGCAATCTAGTTTGCCTGGAACCTAGAGCTGGTCTTATGCCAGGAAACTTCAGGGGTTTGCTCCCCTTGTATTTAGACCGAGGATTTTCCTTTCCATGTCCCCCATATTTTGGTGGGCTGATGCAAACAATTACTGCCACTCTCACGCCATTTTTACTGTGCTCCTTTGACTCATCCTTAAAAAGAAACACCCACTTTTGAGGCTAACTTAAACTAATATACATATGCATGGAAATGTAAAGAAGTACTATGCCTTCAATATTTAAGGAGTTACATAAGTTTTATGACTTTAGAATGCTTGATGTGCTGCTAGGAAATATGTGTCACAATCTGGGGACTTGAGGGACAAAGTAATTATATATGGGTTCTATTTTATTTTTCTTAATATTCTTTGGCTGAAAGTTCAATGTTAAGATATCAGCAAGGGGACTTATGTGAATTCTGTTTATGGGTGATTGTCCTTCCACTGTAACTTTATCTTGTCCTCTTTCTTTGCATCTTTGTTCTCATAATTAAAAATAAAAAAATTAAAAAAAAAACAAACCTGGGTAGGCTGCATGCAAAACAAACACCTTGCCCACTATGCTATTGTTCCAGCCCCCAACCTAACTTCTGTATTATAAATCCTAAAATAAATTGGTGAAGAGAACTGAGTTTAACAATGGTGGTCTGGTCTGATAAGGAAAGCACACAATCAGGGTCATGTGCTGCCACATCAACAGGAAGAAAACAGTGCTGTGAAGGAGCTCAGAAAGTCTTGAAGAAAAATCAATATCCATTCCATTCCCAAGAGAAATATTTTGTGAAAAATGAAGTATCTGGTTAAATTGACACTCGGGCCAACAACCAGCTTTGTAATTGAGGGTTGAATGCTGGAAGCAGTTCCATTAAGTCTGTAAGAAAGATATCACTGCTATTATGTAATGAGTTTTTAAAGCAATGGCCAATAAGATGAGCTAATGAATAAGCAAAGACCACAAAATTAGAAAGAAAGGTACAAAATTATCAGTAGTAGTTAAACTTTTTTGTATACCTCGAGAATAAAAACAACAAACCATAGTTATCAGAAATAAGAAGAGCACTCATTTGTTTGTAGCATTGAAACAAACAAAGCATATCCTAGCATCTTTCTAATAAACCAACAATAACATTTTGGGAAATGGTAGAAATAAATTTCCCTTCTCATTATTAATGAAATACAAAATATATGTATTTTGTTTAGTTTTATCTAACACAAAATATGAAAGCCAACACTCTATATAAAGCATAAACTGGGTCTTTAGTAAGAGGACCCAACATACCAAAAATATGAACAGGTTTTATAAATTAAGAGGCACATAGGCCAAGATACAAAAAAATAACAAAATGGTTATTTGAAACAATGCTCCTCCAATAGATTCTACAATTGAGCAAAAGGTTTAAGAAAATAGATGTTGGCTGTAATTCTGATAAATGACACTCAGTAAAGAAGAATAAACCAATCCAAACACCACTTAAAACCAAGAAATTAATAGTAAGGAATAATTAAACCATTAGCAATGTCCTGTTAACATCAACTATTGCTTTCAATAGCATAAAACAGTGGTCCTATGGGTGTTTTGGTCAGAGCCCACAAGATCAAGATTTAGGGTTGGGGTTGGGCCACACCCTGTGACGCTTAGGGGTTATTCCTGGCTATGTGCTAAGAAATTGTTGGGGGCCGGGCGGCGGCGCTGGAGATAAGGTGCCTGCTCTAACCTAGGACGGACCACGGTTCGATCCCCCAGTTCCCCATATGGTCCCCCGTGCCTGCCAGGAGCGACTTCTGAGCGAATAGCTGGGAGTAACCCCTGAGCATCACTGGGTGTGGCCCAAAAACAAAAACAAACAAACAAACAAACAAAAAGAAATTGCTCCTGGCTTGGTGGACAATATGGGATGCCAGAGATCGGACCGAGGTCCATCCTGGGTCAGCCATGTGCAAAGCAAATGCCCTACCGCTACACTATCACTCCAGCCCCAAGATCAAGATTTTTTTTATAAGAATACTAAGATAGGGCTGGAGTGATAGCACGGTAGGAAGAGTGCTTGCCTTGCACACAGACAACCTGGGTTGGATTTTTGGCATCCCATATGGTCCCCACATATTCCATATGATCCCCTGAGCAGTGCCAAGAATAATCCCTGAGTGAAGAGGCAGGAGTAACCCCTGAGAACCAATGGGTGTGGCCCCAAAAAAATAAACAAACAAAAAAAATCCAACAATACTAAAATAGGGTCAGAGATGTAGCTCAGAGGGAAGGACTGGTCTTGCAAGTCATCTCTATCTCTCTTTCTTTCACTAACTCACTCACTGCTCACTTGCCTTCCTTCTCTCCCTCCCACTGAACAATATTATTTACCCTTTCCACTTTTTCTCTCATGAATGTAGAGGTCAGTAAACTCAACTTGCCAGTAGACAAGTCCTATCACTTTCATTCATGGCTCTTATCTTCATGGCACCTTTCAGGTTCTGTCTATTTCATGGTTGTCTGACCCACAATGTTGACATATTTACCTTCCTCATACAACACTTTTGCTGACATTACTCTAATGACTAATAGGATATGTGTATGTATTCCTTTTGGCCACATCTGGCAACGCTCAGGGGTTACTCCTGGCTCTGAGCTCAGAAATCGCTCCTGGCAGGATTGGAAGACCATATGAGATGCCAGGGACTGAACTAGGGATCATCCCAGGTTTGGTAGAGGTTTGCAAGGCAAACACTCTATCACTGTGCTATCACTACAGCCCCCCCACCCAGTGTATGTATTCTTATGTTTTCCAGAATGTCTTAAAGTGTCAGATTAAAATCTATAAACAAGTATACTTTTCAAGTTAAAACCTTTTTCCTCAATAATTTGACTGCAATTTGCTTATCTCAGTATTCTGAAATTACCTACAGTATTTTGAGATTCTCAATAATGACCAAGAGATCATTGTTTTGAAGTTCCTTAAATTTACACAAAACATAACTAGAAGTTTGCTTGTTTTTCTGTAATGTATTAAAGCTTAGCTTTAATTCAAATACATTAAAGAGACCAAAATTGAAAATATAGTGAGTTTATCCCGCAGCTCCTTAAACTGTGTGTCAACTGAAGGTGGAGGTTGGGAAACATTTAGCCACAGCCAAAGGTTTCTGAGTGTGATGCCCCAAACTAATTCAAACCCAAGTGAGTAATGAAGTGCTTCCAGCAGTAAGCCCAAGTACCTGTGGAAGGGTCCTGATAGCTCTTGTGCATTGCTGGACCCACACATCCAGTGCAGGTCAGCTCCACACCAACACATTTATACACACGACCACAACTGTTCTGTCTCTGCAAGGCTGGGTCTAGCTGAACACCAGAAAGAGCAAATGGCAAAAGCAAGTAATTGTACAGGTCATAACAATTTAAAGACACAGGGCAGGGGCTGATGGAAGAACCCACACACCATCACAGTCTGATTCAATCCTTAACATGATCAAAAGCACTTTTCATCATAGGCCTCATAGCAAGAAGGAACTTTAGACATCGTCTGATCCACTTGCCCATGAATGAAGCAGAGTGGAGACGAATGTGACCCACCTGGTCGTGACTAACCCAAACCCAACATCAGCTCCATGAGACAGCAGAGCTGGACAAGGGCAAGTTACACCAGAGCAAGGTGCCCAGAGTAGATTACTTTAAGGAGGAAATCAGACTCTTATAGATCAAAAGTGGGAAAAAATAAGTTTACTTTGTTTTATAAAAATCAAGATTTAGGGGGCCGGGCGGTAGCGCTGGAGGAGGTAAGGTGTCTGCCTTGCCTGTGCTAGCCTAGGACAGACCGCGGTTAGATCCCCTGGTTTCCCATATGGTCCCCCAAGCTAGGAGCGACTTCTGAGTGCATAGCCAGGAGTAACCCCAGAGCGTCACTGGGTATGGCCCAAAAACAAAAAAAAAAAAAAATCAAGATTTGGGCCCAGAATGAGTCTCAGCAGTAAAATGTATGTCTTGCATTTAAGTGAGACTTAGATTCAAGCCTGACCCAGAAAAGGAAAGAAATAAAATAATCAAAAGAAATCAAAGAATATTTATATAACCAATTTCAGATAATCAATGCAAGTATGTGTGCATTAGTTAGAGTGGCAGGGTTTCACACGCATTTTCAAACACGATGTGCTGGTAAGTGTAGCCTCATTTTGTTTGACTCTTGCAGCATCTTCATAAAAACAACCATTTTTACGAGAACATCTGGAAGCTTTATTAATTTTCACAAGAATCTTTCAACCTGCTATTATTCAAGACATTTTTAAAATCTTTATTGAAGATCCTCTTTATTGCCACCTTGGCATTCTTCATGGGAAATAAAATTGTGATTCTTTGACTATAATGAATTACTAGAAAAAATTACCACTGAAAACAGCAATGCTAAACAATGTTAGTTTTTTTTTTATCAATAAGCAGGATTTTTTTTTATTTTTGGGCCACATCCGGTGACGCTCAGGGTTACTCCTGGCTATGCACTCAGAAATCACTCCTGGCTTGGGGGACCATATGAGACGCCAGGAGATCAAATCATGATCTGTCTTAGGTCAGCCATCTGCATGGCAAATGCCCTCCCGATACACCACCACTCCAGCCCCATTAAGCAGTATCAACTTCTTATTTTACAATACTTTTGAGCCAAAGATTGAAGTTCACTGCCAGGCCCTGAATCATACATGAAAGCTAGTCTTCTCTGTAGCTTAGACTATTTTTCCCTCAATTTTTTTGTTTGTTTCTGGATCAGACCCCATGTACTGAGGGTTTACTTGTAGCTCTATGCTCAAGAATCGCTCCTGGTAGATCTCAAAAAACTATAGAGGATGCCAGGAACAAGGAACAGGAATAGAACACAAGAACAGAACATGGGTTGCATACAAGGCAAACACTTTACCCACTGTATTTTTTCTCCAATACCTTTCCTCAATTTTTTGTTTGTTTTGTTTTTTTGGGGGGGGCCACACCCAGTGACGCTCAGGGGTTACTCCTGGTTATGCGCTCAGAAGTCGCTCCTGGCAGGCACGGGGGACCATATGGGAACCGGGGGATCGAACTGTGGTCCGTCCTAGGCAAGGCAGCAGGCACCTTACCTCCTGCGCCACCTCCCGGCTCCCTTTTTTTTTTTGTTTGTTTTTTTGTTTTTTGTTTTTTTTTTCTTTCCTCGATTTTTTATCAAAAATTTTATATCTCCTAGAATCTATAAAGTGGAGTATTATGAACAACCACTGACTTGCCAAATGTTAACATTTTGCTACATTTGTCTATGTATAAGAAGTTGAAAAATGGGAAAAAGGCAAGCCCCTAAGATTAAGTAATTAAAAAATAAAAGTAATGAAAAATATTGCTGATTTACAGATCAACCTTATCAATAATAAATTGAGAAAGATTACAAAAAGCCCTTGCTTCTAGAGGAGACTGATGAAAATTCTAGAAGATAATGAGATCCAAGAATAGATTCAGGTAATTCAAATACATAATTCAAAAGGGAGGCAAGGTACACAGACAAAAGTTGATTTTAGTAATTAAAGAGAATTAAGAATATCAATGCACTAATAAATCTGAATGGAAAATTTGTGTTCAATCATGGCAAAATTGTACACAAAGAACAAGTGAGGTTGAATAGAACAATGAATATAAAATAAATGAAAACAGCAAAGATTTTCTCTACTGAAAAACAGCAGGTGCAGACAATTTTATAATGAGTTCCATCAAATTTTAAGGAAGGAACAATTCCTGTTTTATACACACTGAGAAAATAACAGTTAAAGACTGACAGGGCATTTAATGAAGGAAATATAATTCTGATTCTAAAAATATGATAACAGGCCAGTAAGTGTTCTCATGTAGCAAAAGCCTAGACCTTGCATATGAACAACCATGGCTCTGACTTCTGAAAACCCCGATAGAACCCAAATACTGCTGGTTAAGCACCACTGGGAGTGACCACATAGTCCTGGTCTCTACATTCTACCTGACATGCCCCACCCCCAAATTTAGATGATGGCAATAAAGTAACAGGCCCATTTAACATAAGACAAAAAAATCTGCACTATGATCTAAGTAAATTCAATAGTATTAGTGGTCCTCAAAGTATGCCCTGGGGGGAACATATTGTATTCCTTCTTTCCTTCCTCCCTTCCTTCTTCCCTCCCTCCCTCCTTCCTTCATTTCTTTCTTTTCCTTCCTTTCTTTTCTCTTTCTTCTTTC
>PVKC010005780.1:0-32424 GCA_004027635.1 Crocidura indochinensis | reverse complement strand
TGGTACCTCATTGTTGTCTTTATTTGGATTTCCCTAATGATGAGTGAAGGTGAGCATGTATTCATGTGATTTTTGGCCATCTTTTGGTCTTCTTCAGAGAAGTGTCTATTCATTTCATCTTCCCATTTTTTATGACTTTATTTGGTTTGGGGGGGGGTTCAGTTTTCTGAGTGTTTTGTATATTCTGGATATCAGCCCCTTATCTGATATGATGGGTGAAGAGATTTTTTTCCCAGTCAGTTAACTGTCTTCTTGTGTTCAGTAGGGTTTCTTTTGCCATGCAGAAGCTTTTTAGTTTGATGTAGTCCCATTTGTTTGTGTTTACCACTAGTGTTCTTGCCATTGGTGCTCCATCCTCGAAAACCTTTTTGATATATAGGTCTTTGAGTGTTCTATTTTATTCTCTATAAACTTTATAGATTCGGGTCTAATTTCGAGGTCTTTGATCCATTTTTAGTTGATTTTTGTATAAGGAGTGAGGTGAGGTATGGGTCAATTTTGAGTTTCTTACATGTGGTTTTCCAGTTGTACCAACACCATTTGTTGAAAAGACTTTCTTTGTCCCATTTCAAGTTCTTGGGTCTATTGTCAAATATCAGTTGACTGTATATCTGGGGGCTTATGTCTGGGAATTCTGTTCTAACCCACTGGTCTGAGGCTCTGTCCTTGTACCAGTACCATGCTGTTTTGATCACTATGGCTTTATAGTATAGCTTCAGGTTAGGTAAGGATATGCCACCCAGCTTCCTGGTTTTTTTTTTTTTTGTATGTGTTTGACTATCCTGAGTCTTTTGTGGTTCCAGATAAATTTTATGATTGTTCTAATTCTTTAAAGAATGATGTCTGAATTTGGATTGGGATTGCATTAAATCTATATAGGAGCTTGGGTAGGATAGTCATTTTAATTATGTTGATTCTACCTACCCATGAGCATGGGATGTTCTTCCTTTTCCCAAGGTCTTCTTCAATTTCTTTCTGAAATGTTTTGAAGTTTGCCTGGTATAAGTTCTTCACTTCCTGTGTAAGGTTGATTCCTGATACTTGATGTTTTTGGTACTATTTTAAATGGAGTTGTATTTTTAATTTCTCTCTCTTCTACTTCATTATTTGTATAGAAAAATGCTACCTTCTTTTGTGTATTTACTTTGTAACCAGTCACTTTGCTGTATTGGTTTATTGTTTCTAGGAGTTTTACTGTGGACTCTTTAGGGTTTTCCATGTATATCATCATGTCATTTGCAAAAAGAGATAGTTTGAGTTCCTCTTTCCCTATTTGAATTCCTTTGATTCCCTTCTCTTGTCTGATTGCTATTGTTAGGACTTCTAGGACTATGTTGAATAAGAGTGGATAGAGTGGTCATCCTTGCCTGGTTCCTAAACTTATTGGAAATGCTTTCAGTTTTTTCTCCATTAAGGATAATGTTGGCTGTGGACTTTTCATAGATAGCTGTAACTATCTTGAGAAAGGTTCCTTCCAGACCTATTTTGCTTAGTGTTTTCAGCATAAATGGATGCTGGATTTTGTCAAATGCCTTCTCTGCATCGGTTGATAAGATCATGTGATTTTTGTCTTTTTTATTATTGATGTGGTTTATGATGTTGATTAATTTGCGTATGTTGAACCATCCTTGCATCTCTGGGATGAAGCCCACTTGGTCATGGTTATAATCTTTTTGATGTAGTGATGCATTCGGTTCGCTAAGATTTTGTTGAGTATTTTTGTGTCTATGTTCATTAGTGAGATTGGTCTGTAGTTTTCTTTCCTGGTGGTATCTTTGCCCTCTTTGGGAATCAGAGTTATATTAGCATCATAGAAGGAATTGGGGAGGATTCCTGTCTTTTCAATGGTGTGGAAGAGCCTTTGAATCAGTGGAAGTAATCCTCTTGGAATGTTTGATATAATTCATCTGTAAAACCATCTGGGCCTGGACTTTTGTTCTTGGGAAGTTTCTTAATTACTGTTTCGATTTCCTCTGAGGTGATTGACCTGTTTAGGCTTTCTAAGTCCTCCTATTCTAGTCTTGAAAGCTGGTATTTTTCCAAAAATTTGCCACTTTCTTTTGGGTTCTCTAGTCTAAATGAGTTGTTCATAATATGTCCTCATGATGTATTAGATTTCTTGGGGCTCTGTTGTAATCTCTCCCCTTTCATTTGTGATCCTGCTTATTTGGGTGTTTTCCCTCTTTTTTTGGTGAGTCTTGCCAGTGGTTTTCTATCTTGTTTATTCTTTCAAAAAACCAACTCTTGGTCTCATTGATTTTCTGTATTGTTTTCTTAGTTTCTATGTTATTTATTTCTGCTCTGGTTTTTATTATTTCCTGTCTTCTGGTTGTATTTGGGTTTCTTTGTTGCTGTTGTTCCAGTTACTTAAGGTGGTCCTTTAAGCTGTTAATTTTGTGATTTTCGTCTTTCCTTATATAGGATTGTATTGCTATGAGTTTCCCCCCGATTACTGCTCTTGCTGTATCCCATAAGTTTTGGCAAGTTGTTTCTTCATTGTCGTTTGTCTCGAGAAATCTTTTTATTTCTTCCTTGAGTACCTCTTTGACCCAGCTATTTTTGAGCAGCATGTTGTTTAATCTCAGATATTGGATTTCTCCATTGCTTCTTTTTACAGTCAATTTTGACCTCTGTTGCATAGTGATCCGCCAGAATGCTTCTTACGATCCTTAACTTTGTGATCTTATGCAGGTTAGATTTGCATCCTAAGGCATGGTCTATTCTGGAGAAGGTTCCGTGTGGATTGATAATAATGTGTATTCTACTTTCTGTGGGTGGAGGGCCCTATATAAGTCTATTAGTCCTAGTTCTTCTAGTTTTTCATTTAGGGCTCTTATTTCTTTGTTGGTTTTCTGTCTGGTGGATCTGTCCAGTGATGATAGTAGGGTATTAAGATCTCCAACTACTATCACATTTCCTTTCATGTGTTTCTCCAGCTTTGTAAGCAATTGCCGTACATATTTTGCTGGCTCTGTAGTAGGTGTGTAGATATTAACCAGTGTTAGCACTTCTTGTTCTAGTGTTCCCCTGATCAGTAAGTAGTGACCCTCTTTGTCTCTGATCAATTTCCTGAGGTTGAATACAATTTGGTCTGATATCAGAATGGCCGTCCCTGCTTTTTTTTTTTAAGTCCATTGTCCTGTATAATTGATTTCCATCCTTTTTATTCTAAGCCCGTGCCTATCCTGTACTTGTATGTGTGTTTCTTGTAGGCGGCAAAAATCTGGTTTATGTTTTGTAATCCAATTCTCTATTCTGTGTCTTTTAATGAGAGAGTTTAGACCATTGACATTTAAGGAGATTATTGACAGAGATGGTTGTTTTGTATTTATGTTGTTTAGGGTGATTTTTGTTACAATCGGGGGTTTGGATTGTGTAATATGTCTCTGAGTACTTTATTTAGAATTGGTTTTTTTGCTCAAATAATGCGAGTTCATTTTTGTTTGAGAATGATTTTAGTCTTCCCTCCCATGTGAATGAGAGTTTTGCTGAATAATGGGCTCTAGGTTGAAAATGTTTTCATTCAATCATTTAAATATGTTGTTCCACTGTCTTCTTGCTTGAAGGATTTCATATGTGAGATCTGGTTTGATTCTAATGTTCCTTCCTTTGTATGTGAGGGTTTTTTCCTCCCTTATTGCTTTAAGTAGGCCGCCTTTCTCCTTGTTTCTTGCCATTTGTATTACTATGTGTCTTGGTGTTGGTTTGTTAGGGTCTATATTGTTGGGGATTCTTCTCACCTCCTGGATTTGCTCAGATGTGTCTTTCCAGAGGGTGAGAAAGTTCTCTGCTATTATCTCTCTGACTAATTGCTCTTCTCCTTTCCCTGTTACCTCCCCTTCTAGTATGCCTACAATTCTTAGGTTGTTTCTTTTGTCTTTGTTCTTTAAATACTGGACTTTTACTTCTAGTGCTTTACCTTCTATTTCTCTGTTGACTTCTTTGTTGTCTTTTGTTTGCAGTTTATCTTTGAGTTGTTCTATATGATTCTCAATCTGTGCGATTCTGCTCTTCTGGCTTTCTATGATTCTATGTAATTCCTTTAATTCTGATTGCATGGAGTATGATGTTTTGTAACGATTATTCTTTTAGTTGGTTGATCTGTTTGTCCATGGATTTCTTGTATTCGCTGGCTAGTGCTTCTCGCATTTCTTTTAATATGGCTTGCATTTCATTCTTCATGGATGATTTAAGATTTTCTTCTGTTGGGTCTGTGCATTTTGAAGGACTTGGGGGTCAGCCTATACTTCCTTTTTGGCCCTCAGTCACTGATCCTCCTTGCTCTCTGACTCCCTGGATTGCCTATGGCATGGTGGCTAGGCACGGTGGCTGGTTAGCGAAAGTTTCCAAGCTCCCTCTGGCCTCTCTCTCAGGTCTCAGGGTCCTCAGGGGTACCTGTTATGGTGAACCTTCGAAGACCCACTCGTACCCTTCCCGGTACCTCTTTCCCATCCGCCACCTCTCGGAGTGCTTTCCTTCACCTCGCAGCCTCACCTATGGTGCTCACAGGTCTCTTCTCCTGGCCCCCGGCATGCTCTCTCTCACCTCACCACCTCTCCTGCGGTTGCAGGTATGAGGCTGGGGGGGGAGGGGGCAGCGGCAGGTATGGGACAATGGTGCCCAGGCTTGGAGAGGGGACTCACCTGGTCCTCTCTCCACTTGGGCCTGGGGTCGCAGGGATGCGGCTCTGGTGGGGTGGGGGCAGTGGTGGGTGCGGGACAATGGCACCCAGGCTTCAGGAATACATATCTTAAGATATATTCTTATAAAGGTATTAAGCTTATGTAGGCAATATAGGCCTCTCAAATAGGTCTTCTAAGATATTCTTGTGGGCACTGAAATCCAAGGTACTTTTTCATATCACAGACTTTGGTCTAGAGTTTAAGATATGATTTGCGGCATTTCAGAGTCCTATAATGTCCTTGAATTGGGAGTTTTGCTGCAGCTGAATCCAGTATCATGCAACCGTCCAATATTTGATGGGAGTGAGAGGGGTTACAAGCTTGAATAAGGAGGCTTATTGGTTGTGGTTTCTTGCTGAGACACAAGATGAGGGATTGAGAGGGTGTCTTTCATTGAGGAGCTGGATGGTGGACTGTTGGGAAGGAGGTCGGTCTTGGTGCCTAACAGGTTAAAAACTAAGGGTAAAGAGGGTTAAATTAGGGGGAGATAACAAATCTGGGTTGGGATATGTGGGGGGAGTAGAAAGGTCTCTGGGTGTGTAAAGGCAATATAGAAGAGGGGCTATATACATTGTATAGATGAAATATTTAAGCATAAGGCTCGGCAGTCAGAGAGGACAACTGTATAGAAAGTAACATTCACTTAGACATTGACTTCAGAGATCTATTTGAGTGCTATCCTCCAATATATAGGATATTCCATTTCCTTTCCTATAAATAGCCAAGAATTGGAATATATTTGAACAATGTTAAAGAGGGTATATGTTGCGCGGGCGCATTTGAAAATGATTATCAGTAAAAAAAATAAAAAAGAGACCCCTGCAGAGGGGCTGCTATGGTTGAGATAAATCTGCTTTGGTTAGCTGTTCTGGCATGTGGGGTCTCCAAGCCCAGTTCTTGCCTCTGCAGCTTGTAAATGAATGGAGAGGGCAGGAGTTTTCCTCCACCCCATTCCATCTCCCAAAGCCCAGGTTACCAGATGTGGCCCTGAAGACCATTCTGGCGTGGGGGAATCTGGCCCCCCAGGAAAACTGGTAGTCTGGGGGTGGGGGGTTCTTTGGCTAGCTCTCCAGCTCAGTGCCCACCACATACCAGTGCAAGGGGTAAACTCCTGGCATGTGTGGTCTCCAAGCCCAGCTCTCACCTCTGCAACTTGTGAATAAACCACACACATTTCTTTTTATTTATTTATTATTTTTATTTATATATTTTGTTTTTTGGGGGGACAACATTCGGTGACGCTCAGGAGTTACTTCTGGCTGTGCGCTCAGAATTTACTCCTGATATTGAGGAACCATATGGGACACCAAGGATCGAACCAGGTTCATCCTAGGTCAGTAGCATGCAAGGAAAATGCCCTACTGCTGTGCAATCGCTCAGCCCTCGAGTGTTATATTCATTTCTTTCTGAAAACACTGAGCTATATTAGCCTGCAAATATATAGAAGATTTCTAATCTTAAAATATCAGAGTAGATAAAAAAGTCATGATATATATATTTATACAATTATATGTTTATTTATATATATTTATAGAATATATCTATTGTATACAATAAAATACTACACTGACACTAAAATAAATGAAATTATAATTGTATGTGCTTATTTTTGTGCCACACTCAGCAGTGCTCATGACATATTCTCACTGGTGATATGCTTTTTCAGGATTGTGCCTGCTGTACTGAGGGCACAGATGTGCTGCTGGTGACGAATTGGGGCTGTGGGGTTGACTATTTGCAAGGCAACTTCCTCAAGCTCTGCACTAGGTCTATACCCCCCGTAATTTCATATTGAACAAATTTTCAGATTTCACCAATACTGCAGTTCTAGAGAACACTCTGAAAGTCACTGATCAGATTGCAATAATCTGACAATCGTTTTACGTGTAAATAGTTAAATAAAGGAAAGACTGTTACATGTCTATATTATAGTCGAATTCTCAAAGATCTTCCAATATATTGCTAATAGTGATGAATTTATCGCTTCTCCATATTAGTCTAACAAATTCTGTTCTGAGTACTGTCAATTTGAATGGTTTTAGAGATGTAATTTATTTTCCAATGAGTTCATTTTAAATATAATTATCCAGATAATCATTTTATAATAATGATTTAATTATATTAAATAAATGAGCACTTTAAATCTAGAACAAATGTCACAAATAAGGAAGAATGTCGAGTTAAGAATCAAATCAAAAGGACTGATGTACATTGAGAGATCAAGGTTTTCTAATCAGGTGACCAGTTTCCAGGAACTTATGGTTATGGGTGGACGACCAGGGAGTGTAGCTTTTAAGTCCTAGAGCTACAAGAATACCTTTATTCCATCTTCATACTGTTATCAGGAAAAATCAAGTTTCCTAATCTATATAACAGCTGGTGTTGATTTTTCACTAAATTTTTAGTCATTAGCAACTAAAATTGAGTACAAGCTTAAATTATCAAGTTTCTTAATATATGTAGGAAGTCTGAGAAGAAAATACAATGTGGCAGGGGTCACACAGTAAGGTGCAGTGCTCTGAATTCAATTGCTGACCCCCATGCAACACATAGACTCAAGCACCAAAGCATCATGTCAACACTGCCAGTGGATAATTCTGAAATTTCTCCTCCCATCACTTCTGGGGAAGGTGCTTATTAAAATGAAAAGCTTATACTTAGGCCAATAATGATAAAAGTTCTGAGTACAGTCAAATAAAGCCTTTCAACAAAAGAAAAATGATATCATTACTGTAATGTTTTAAACAGAGAAATTAGATAAAGAAAATTATAATTTTTCTCAAATTAACTATTTACATAAAAGCTATATTTTATAAACTAATAGTAATCAAGTTCTACCTTTACTTTCAGTTAGTCTTATCATTTCTTCAAAATATGTGTGATATGCCTTTAATTTTATTAAATATCAATATTTCTTCTCTAAGATGGTGATATGAAAACTTATAACAGATGTCAAGGAACTGAGAATTTTCCAAAATAGATGTTTTTGCAAATGAGCCATATGCCCCTGGGTTAAAGGACGATGAAAGTCTTAACTAGTCATATGGTTTTCAGTATATGTTCTGATAAATGGCAGGTCAAGAAAGGTTGTGCTTAATAGTATATGCTTCAATGAAATGTCACCTTTTCCTCGATGTGTCCTCTGTGTAAGCTAATTAAAATCATTTTGCTGCAATGTCAGCACTACAAGTTGCTGACTTTCTTGTTGTCTTACCATATGATAGAAAACGAATGTTGTCATTTGACAAACTTGGGATCTCAGAGGTTTTGTGACTTGAGATATAATACATGCATTTTTCAATAACAGTCATAGTGTCTTCCCATTCTCTTAAATATAATTTATGAATCTCACCTGGATATTAAAATGAAAAGCATTAATATTTCTTTGTTGCCCAAATGTAGAAAGTCCCCGTCTGATCACACATTTTGTAATAAACAAGACTACTATCACTTGCTTGTACACATTTACTTATTAGATGTGTACACTTACTAAAGCACATTTAGTTTATAATACTTTTTAAGTATAAAACCAGTCTTTTTGAAGTAAACATGTCCTATAACATTAAATATCAATAATTACTCCTCCATATGTTTTTATTTCTCAATGAAAGTAGTAAAAATTTATGTGTATACTAGAAACCTTTATATTCACTCAAAGTAATTTATTAAATATGTACATGGTTAACATATACACAATAAATAATTGAGGACTTTTCTATCATTAAGTATTCTAAAGCTTGTTAAATATAAATATAGATTAATCAAGAGATGACCTTACATTCTAGACCATAACATGAAGACTAATATAAAATAGTTATGGGTTTACATATGATATTCTACAATAATAATTAAAGTATATATAAAACATACATGAATAAATATATAATTTTAATAATAATTAGGTTTTATTTCATTAGAATGCATTCACAATTTTCTATTAAATATAAAAATATGGTTTAATTAATTTTTGTATATTTTGGCATTCTCTCTTAATTGAGATGAAAATCTATGAACTAAATTACACATGAACCTGAAAAAATTCTTTTTAGGGGCTGAACAGATAGAACATCTTTAGGGAGTTTGTCTTGCATGCAGCTGACCTGGGTTTGATTCCAGGCATCCCATAGGGATCAATTGATAGGGTACAGATAAATGTATGGACTTCAATTTTTACTCTAATTCAGTTCATTATCTGTGTATAAATAACATTTTATTGGGATATCTCTGATCATTTGTTTTTATGTACTTCCATGGCTATCTTTGTACTATATCTTTGTATATATTTGTATCTTTGTACTATAAATATACAGTTGATAAAACCAACTGGTCAAAAAATTTTCTGTCTGATTTTTAAGAATAGTTTGCTCAACTCTGATAAAAAAAAACTTGATCAAATACCAAGAGTATAGTAACAGAGTTTAAGGCATATTTATTACCCAATGTTAACTAAATCCCAGTATGGTGTGGTCTTCAAAAAACTGAGGTCCCAAGATACTCCCAACACCTTGATGGTCTGTGGGCCTGAGAGGTAAAGTAATGGATCATTGATAATTAGCATTTAATTATCTACCTATCTAGTCAATAATTGAATTGTCCCTTGAGAACTTTCCTCCCACATCTCCTCCCACATCCAAGGAAAAATGTGATTGAAACACAATTTTAATGTAATGTTAGAAATATCTGATATCTTTAAAAAAACAGTTCAAATACTTAAATACATGTTATAAGTATGAATAATATGGGATCTTTGTATTTCCATCAAACTTGGCCTTTAAAATAATGATTTTTTGCCCAGAAATGGTCAAGATTTAATACTGATTTGGAGCTCAAAGAATAATCATGGCAGTGCTCAGGGGACTACATAGAGTGCTAAGAATTAAAATTAGGTCATCTGTTTATAAGACAAACACCTTACTTTACTAATATTTTGACCCCAAAACATAAATTTTAAAAGTTTCTTTTGCATGGTGCCAGAGTGGTGGTGCAAGTGGTAGGGCGCTTGCCTTGCATGTAGTAACCTAGGAAGGACAGTGATTCAATCCCCTAGCATCCCACATGGTCCCCCAAGCCAGGAGTGACTTCTGAGTGCATAGCCAAGAGTAACCCCTGAGCATCATCAGTTGTGCCCCCCTCCACCAAAATAAAGCAAAAAAAAAAAGTTTATTTTTCTTGATTATTTTGGAAAAAATAGTTTTGGAATGTTTTCTGAACAATGAAAAAAATATAATAAGAACCAACCAAAAAACAAAATAGCTCGTTCTCTCTGTTATTGTCTCCCTGAAAAAAAATTGTGTTTTGCTTGAATTTAAAAGCAATGTATTGTTTTGTTGTCAACTTTTTTTAATCTTTTATAACATGGGCTTGACAACTTCATAGGCCAATGTCTCTTCTTACTGAAATAAAGTATTAGCTGCTAATCTCTAGGACAAGGTGATATTTCAAAGGGCAATCTATTTAAAGTGCTCTCTCTTGGTTTTGAATACCACATTTTATTCAAAGCTACAATTTGTTGACTTCAAAATAAATTTAAAACTAAGATGTTAACATTTAGAAATGAATAAATTTATAAATATGCTAAATCTCAGAATTAAAATTTTTGAGAAAAATACTTACCTACATTTTTTGAATTAAGGCTTTTTTACAAAGGTCTGTCTATATGTAAAATTCACTTTGTCATTACAATCTAAAGTATTATTAGTGACTGAACTGTGCATTTTGAGTTTTTCTTTACTTGTTCAATCCCACTAAGAATCAATTTTGGCCCATGTTCAGCGGGGTAGAGCTTATATTTAAACAAGATAATACTTTAAAGCTCATTTCTACTTTGGGTTTGTCTTTATAACTTATTCTAATAACCTGTATTTTAATCTGTTTAATTTTTCCATACAAAAAACAACCATTTTATCTGTTCTCCCTTTTTTCTTTACTGACAATAATAAATATAATTTTATACTCTTAGATCTAACTTCTAACATAATTCTGAGATAATTTTTCCTAAATATCTATTCCTTGAAATGTTTTGATTTTTTTTGGTGTAACAAATACAAATATTCTGGTTATATTTTTGTAGGATGGAATCATATCTTTTATCTTCCAAAGCTAGATTTTATTATTAAAGCTCATTGAAAATTTTTCATTAAAATTAATTTTAACTATTAGTCATATAATGCTACATATTAATATTTTATGAATGGCATGTTTAAATTATAACCTTAACTTATATAAATCATAATAATAAATTTACAGTGATGTGTCAGTACTATCTTACTAGTATAATCCAGAATTGAATGTTAAAACAGTAATTCAAAAATAAATGTAAATTCGATCAGAATCACAGCACCAAAAGAAAAAAAATATAAATGTAAAAATGTTTCTAATGCATGTTCACTAATTCCTAATTAGAAGAGTGTTGTAATCTGTGTGCTACTTTGCACTACCAACTTTTTACTTGTTTTTCCTTTAGGACTCTTATATTTTAGAACTCTTGATCCTTCACTTTCTATACAACAGTTAAAACCTTTGGTTGTTTTAACATTAGTTAGACTGGAATTTTTTTGCTGTTGTTGTTTTACTTTGGTGATCACTTCTTACTGTGCATAATAGTAACTCTCTGCATTAATGAATTACTCTGGAAAGATTCAGTGAACCTTATAGGAAGCCACTATCACCACTGTTCTGTCCTTGAAAGGCAAACTATCTTCACTCTGCACTATTGCTGTGGTCCCCTTGGCTGGAAGTTCTAAGTTGTTTCCTTTTTTTTGTTAGGTCACAAAAGATCAAGGTGGAATGGCTCTGTCACAACACACACATACATATTTTTTCTCAGTGTCTCTTTTGCCTGTTTTCTCCAAATTAGGTTACTTGAATAAAAATGTCATAGTCTTATGTGCAACTATAATAGGATTTGTATAGCAAAATACTTGATGAGTTTCCTGGCAACTTCTAGTATCTAGTGATATCATCAGCTGATTTTTCAACAACCATAATTACTTCCTCACTACTCAGACTAAACAGTTACTCTATTAGTTAAAATTACTCTGCTGTGATCACCAAATGTTATTAATTAATCAAATAAAAATACATTTACAAGTACTTCAAATAATGAATAATTTATAGTGACAACTGAAATACAGATTACATTGCAATCCTATTGCTATTTGTTCAATGTAATCTTATTACCATTAGGCTTAAAACAAATGGAATGATAAACAAACTTAAATATTGATTTTCATATTCTGATATGACATATAGGCGAGTAATTTGTATCCTACACTAATTGAAAAGGGAAAGGGCACGTATTACTGAATTACAATACAATGATTCATAAAAATAAAATACATACCCAGGGAGAATTCTTCTATTGTTCTAGACTTAAAGATTTGGCATGTATTTTAAAATAAGTAGTTCTAAATGATTCTTTTTCTAAGAAAATAACCAATAAATGGTGACAACTATCTAGGATAAGAATGGTTAGAGGTGGAACTAGTGAGGTGACGCTAGAGGTAAGGTGCCTGCCTTGCAAGCGCTAGCCAAGGAAGGACTGCGGTTCAATCCCCCGGCGTCCCATATAGTCCTCCCAAGCCAGGAGCGATTTCTGAGTGCTTAGCCAGGAGTAACCCCTGAGCATCATAGGGTGTGGCCCAAAAATAAAAAAAAACAAACAAAAAAACCTTGGGGCCGGTTAGGTGGCACTAGAGGTAATTGTCTACCTTGCAAGTACTAGCCAAGGGAGGACTGCAATTCGATCCCCCAGTGTCCCATATGGTCCCCCCAAGCCAGGGGCAACTTCTGAGTTCTTAGCCAGGAGTAATTGTGATCATCAAATGAGTGTGGTCTGAAAAACAAAACAAAAAAAGTGGTCAGAAGTCTATTTATTATCATTACTCCATCCCTTAATCTATATAAAAGTAGATTATATTAACAATAATATTATAAAATAGAAGGATAAATATTATTTGGACACTAGTATCTTAGACTTTGTGGGTAGTGTCATTTCTATAAAGTAATTTGAGATATTAGAGCTTAACAAGGCATATGTTTTCACCTGGAAGTAACCTTAAAAAACAGCTCTGCTTATCTATCATCTATTATTCCAATTATATTGTGGAGAAGAACTTAGACATATGACAGGGGCAGACTTAATTTATCAATTATAAATGACTATACACCTAATTCTGAGGATGACAAAACTTTGTAACATCTGATTGATACTGAAGGAGGACTTGGATGGTGAAACCAGTGACAGTGATAGTTTTTATATATATTTCTCCTCTATCATTATTTATATTATATACATATCATTGTTTTGGACCACACCTGCTGATGCTTACAGGTTAATGCTGGCTATGCACTCAGAAATCACTATTGGATTAGAGGACCAAATGAGAGTCCAGGGAATCAAACCCAGGTTCTTCCTGGATCAGCCTCATGCAAGGCAAATGTTCTACTGCTGTACTCTTGCTCTGCTCCCAGGCATGCTAAACTTTAGCCTGACACTTTATGTGTATTCTTTTTCTTTTTTTTTTGGTTTTGTGGGCCACACCCATTTGGTGTTCAGAGATTACTCCTGGCTAAGCACTCAGAAATTGCCCCGGGCTTGGGGGGACCATATGGGACTCCAGGGGATCGAACCACAGTCTTTTCTTGGCTAGTGCTTGCAAGGCAGACACCTTGCCTCTGCCGCCACCTCACCAGCCCCGACACTTTGATATATAAATCCATCGTTTCTAGATACTTTTTGGCAAATTCTTTAGGATTTTCTAAATATAGTATCATGTCATCTTCAACAGTGAGAGTTTGAGATACTTAATTTTCAGGTGTCAAAGTTTTTCCTCGGTGTCTGTTTATAATTTTCTTCTAATTTCAGAGAACTATGATTGAAGAAAGTACTTTATATAATCTATATCATCTTTTTTAAATATATTTTTATTTAAGTAACATGATCATAGTTGGGTTATAGTCATAACCAGAACACCCCCCTTCACCAGTGTAACATTACCCCTCCCCCTTCCCATTCTTTGTCTGTATTCAAGACAGGCATTCTAGTACAGTTATTTGTTTTTAAGTTTAGTAAGTTGTATTTTTTTTAAAGTATAAGAGTGAAAAATATATTAAAGGTGTGATAGTGGCAATTGCTGTTGTTTGCATAGGTCCAGAAAAATGGGGAAAATAGAAAAAAATCCTTGACAAAAAGGCCTCACCCCAGAAGTTTATTGGCATAAGACAGACTATGGGTTCCAGGCATACCAGTCCATCCAACTTGAGTCATTCACAAGGTCACGGTGAAACTTTTTCACACTTTAATTATTATTGGTATCAGATTATTTTATTTAAAGACTCTGGATTCTGTGCATTTCTTTCCTCGATGTCAGGTCGATGTGGAGCATCCTCTAGTTTCAGTATACCATTAAATGTGTAGCGATCTGCCCTGTATGCAGACTTGTTGAGTTGTCTGGGTATTGGGAGCACTCTTTGGAGTAAGTCAATGCCAAAGCAGTGGTAGGTCTTCCCTGGTAGGGATTGGATCCTGGTAATGTTATAGACAATTGTGGTTGTTCCCATAGATGGTATTCATTGTTCAGGTGTGTGTGGGCGATGCCCATTCTTCTGAGGCCTGAGCCAAATCATTGCGCCAATGTTCAGGGTAAAAGGCCTAATTACATTACCCAATTTGTGTTCCCATCTCTATTAGATAAAACTTGTTTGCATATGTGTTATTTTCCCATTTTAATGTGCCTATGAAAAAGAGAAGCAATGCCAGGAGATATTGTTGGTGCATATGGGGGCCGACGAATAAAGTCCAACATTCCCCGTAACTTGATACAAACATGAAATCTATACAGAGATACTCTTCTACCATTATTGCTTATAAAACAGACCTCAAAGGGGGAAATCAAACAATCAAATAAATCCAGTGGGCAAAATTGTCACTATATGAGGATATTCAAAAAGTTTTATAGATGTTAAGGGAATACATCTGAGATATAAAAAGGAGATACACATAAAAGGAGACCCTTTTATGTTTTAGAAATAGTCAAGAGGGAGAGGGGTGTTTCTGAGACACCACTTTGGTCTGTGACATGGACAAGAGAAGAGAACATGGAGCCATGTCCTCTCCTTGTTGCCTGCTGAAGCTTCCGACTCCCTGAGAGGCGTTTGCTTCCTAATTGCTGGAAGTTGAAAGTTCAGCAGTCCCCTCCTAGGCCTGGTTAAAGGGGCCTTTGGCATGGCGAAGGGCTGCCAAACACCATCCTGGCAGGGCCTCCTACCTCGGCTCCCAGGAAGGAAAGAGATCCTTCTCGAACCAAAAGTCCAGAAGGTCAGAGCCACCACCCCAGACCCTTCATTTGGAGCTGGGAGGGAAATGGGGAAAGCCTAGGAAAACCAATAAAATCCCCCAAGGAATCCACCTCGCTGGCTTCCCAGCCATGTGGAACCTATATCATTTATATCATCTATATCATCTATATATGTATATATATATGTGTGTGTGTGTGTGTGTGTGTGTGTGTGTGTGTATACACACACATGACTCTCATTTCTCCCTTCAGAATAGTTTATTCTGAGAAGTTTTAGCCTGGTTGACCTATTCGAGAAATGAGAAAGTAATGCTGGAGTCTCCCACTATTATTGTGTTGCTATTGATGTCTTCTTTCAAATTTGTCAGCAATTGTTTTAATTATTTACCCAGCCTCTCATTGGCTGCTTATATGTTTAGGAGTGTGATTTCTTCTTGTTGTTTATATCCATTGATTATTAAAAAATGTCCATCTCTGTCCCTTCGAATCTTTTTAAGTTTAAAGTCTATGTCATCTGATATTTGTATGGTCATAACAGCACTTTTAAGAGAGTTTTTTGTTTGACTGACTGTCCACCAACCATTTACTGAGTCTTTGTTAGTTCTGACTAGTCAGATGTGCTTTTTGTAGGTAGCAAAATGTTGTATCTTGCTTTTTAATCCATTTGCCTCTCTGTCTATTAATTGGTGCATTTAGTCCAGTGACATTTAGACATATAATTGTCATGAAACTTAGTGTCAGTTTTTTGCAGTATCTTGTGTGCCTGTTGATCTCTTTTCTTAATATAGAACTTCAATTAATATTTTTGGGGTTGGTTATGAGTATCTAATGTTCCCAAGCTGCTGTTTATCTGTAAAGCTGTGTATCCTTCCTTCAAACCTAAATATCAGCCTAGCTAAATGAAATACTCTTGGCAAAGCGTTCCTTTCATTGAGTTTTTCCATTATAGCCCACCTCTGTCTTTAGGCCTTGAAGGTTTCTTCTAAAAAAATATCATAAAACTTAAAGATACGCTTTTCTATGTAAATTCCCTTTTTGATTTTGCTGATTTCAATTTCTGTTCATATCTTTGGGTTTTGAGGAATATTATTAGATATTCTCTGTGAAGATATATTTCCTTGAAGAATATTACCTCAATAATAGTCCTAGAAGAATATTATCAGTAATTTTAATAATATTCAATACATATTTAATAATCAATAAAGTTTTAATAAATCAATGAAAGTCAGGAAAAATGTGTTAAAATTTATCCAAATAGAAACTTTCTCTGAAATCTGCCCATTTGTTTAGAAGAGTACCTAAGCAAGAAAAGAGAAGCACATAGTATGTAATCCTGTATCATATTTTAGTCATATGCTACTTAACATGTAAGTTCAACCTACATTGGATGACTAGAGTATCACATAATTGTATGAGAAATTTAAATTTTGTACATATATACCAGTGTGAGTTAGTGAATATGTCTGGAAAACAAATATTTGGCCTCTTCTCTACATGTCTTTAGTAAACAGGAAAGATTCAATAGGGCCAGAAACAATGAGAATCAATGGCACTACATTTTGCTGCGTAAACTTTATGTAACAAAGACAAAAGTGTGGGGGATTGGTGCCAAATAAAATGTAGAAATATATCGGCAAACCAATAGTAACGTGGTAGGATGTTTACCTTGCACATAGATGATCTATAATTGATCCTTGGCATACTATTTGGTCTCCCAATCCCACCAGGTGTGACATCTTAGCACAGAGCCATTCAGTATGTCTTGAGTACCTTGAAATATGACCCCAAAACAAAACAAAAAAGCAAACATTATAAATTAATAAGTTAATTTGAACTTTATTTACCCATAAATCATTATTGCTATGCAAGTTCCACAGTACTGTTTCACTATGTTCCACTGGTTGAGATGATTACAATCCATTCATTTCTTTTTTCAGTTTCTTATTAACTAATTTTAATAGTATGCTACTTATGATATAAATAATTGAGCTTTTCAAAACTATATATTGCTAATTTTACCTTCCTTAATTTATATATTGAAATGATTCATATTTCCATGACTTATACATACCTTTTTGATATTTTAGTGTGTGTTCTACCTTAGGGAATATTTCTAATGCAGTAAAGAATTGGTGTTTGTTTCTTTGTTTTACGGGAAGACAGAACTGTACATGCCTATTTATCCCAGTTCAACCTATTACTCACTTAAAGCTGCTATTTTCACATTGATTTTCTGTCATTTATATGTTCAAAAATGAACATTAGATCTTCAAATGTCTTACAACAATTGCATTGCTATGTATGTATATATAATATGTTATA
The DNA here is from genome assembly GCA_004027635.1 of Crocidura indochinensis. NCBI lineage: Eukaryota > Metazoa > Chordata > Mammalia > Eulipotyphla > Soricidae > Crocidura > Crocidura indochinensis. The sequence continues at coordinate 15,122 of PVKC010005780.1, read as the reverse complement.
TTATATGTACTTAAAGCAACTGCTAATAAACCTAAGTATGTATATATAATATATTTGTATATATAATATATATTATATATACATACTTAGGTTTATTAGCAGTTGCTTTAAGTACATTACTGTTTTACCATTTGGTTAATAACTTGTAAAAATGGTTAGGACTATACAGTATATTGATTCCTTAACCAATGTGCAAGTTGCATAACTCTTATTATGAGATAAACTTCATATAGCCTGATTTTAGCATTTAGTTCTTTTTGTTCTTTTATTTTATGTGATTGTTTTACAACCCTTCTTTACCATGAATGTTCTTTACCATGTATTTACCATGAAAGTTCACATGTATCTACTGTAAGCAGAAGAAGATTGTTTTTTTTTCCCTGAAATCATCCAGCCTTGTGAAGGGTACACTCAATTCATTGACATTTAGAGACATAATAACATAATAGAACTCATTATCTTTATTTGCTCATGAGGATTCTGGGTGTTTTCATAGTTTGACTTTATTTCCAGGGCTGCTTTGTCAATTGCAGTAATCAGCAGCTCTATTGTTTAACTGAACTTTCTCTACTCTATTTACTTACCTGATTCTAAAAGAATATTTGCTATCAGAATAGAACATGGGATAACTGTACTCTTTTAATAGTAAATAAGCCTACATCAAAAGGATAAGATCAGGATTGAACTTAATAAAGATAAGATCTATTTTATTCTGGTAAAAAAAATAATATGATTTAATTTCTAGTACACAAAATTTGGAATGTGGGCTCATGTTTAATGCTGTATTGTATGGTCATCTACATAAATATATATTTCCAGATGATGCAGGAAAACAGGTCAAAAAAGCATGTTTTGATGTGTAAGTCCCTCAATATGAGAGTTTGCTCCTAATTTTTCTGCACCACTGAAAATAGCCTTCATGGTTTGGAAAATAACAGGGCCTATGAAATGTATCACAAACCATACACAGCTATGGCTTGATTCCTAGATATGGCCCCTAGAAAAACAAATATAAAGAACAGAAATCTATAGAATAATACAGGGAGTAAACCAAATAGACAGACCTTATGTGCTCCCCTGTAGGATAACATGTGTCCTTAAGATTGTGTTCTTAGATGTCTTTGGATACAATTTAATTATAGTTTAGAACCTGTCTATGTAAACTCTGTAATTTTAATAGTTCAGCATTACACCTATTAAAATTTATAAATGTTAAACTTGACAGTATTATGGAAGTAATATTCAAATATGAATGGTACTAGACCAACAAGTTGTCTTGATGCTAGTGATCTCCAGAGGTCTCTTTGTTGATGATGTCCGAGGTTCAGTGTCTTCAGAAAAGCTGATAATTTTCTGACCTCACTTTAGTCTGCTTCTCCCAAAGATCTTTCACTTACCCCCTGGACCTGACTTTGACACAGGTTGTTCCTGCTTACAGCCTAAAAGGAATCAGTCATGAAAAATATACTGTAACTGTGGTTTGGTGACTTGGTCAGCTGCCTTGATCAGCTGCCTTGTACTTATTGTGAGGTGGGCATCTTCATCAACATTGCCAGTGGAAGCAAAAGCACTGATGTAGCAGAGAGCAGTTCCAGATCTGTTTGGCATTTGAGGAAATTTGGGAAACAGGCTGCTGAGGGATTTAGCTCAACTATAACTTTACCTCATGGGCCGTCATCAAAAAGAGAAGTCAAGAAAAGATCAAGACTCATCAGTAATTCCACTCTATGTTGTCTCTCACCATGAATGCTTCCCCTATGCCTGACAGCTGGCCACCAAATGACTGCATCATTATGATCCCAAGTCTAGTTATAAATGGGATGGATTTACTAAAACTGGAGCCTTTGGGTATGCTGGAAATGGGGTTCACTACTTATAGGTTGATTTTGAGAAATAAACAGGCTGTCAAATATTTGGGGAAGAGCGTTGAGTACATGAGCTGGAGAGGAAGGATGCTGACTTCTGTATTCTCTATCATGTCCTTGTCACAAAAATCACAATTCAATGGTGGACAGGTACTTTAGGGAATAGATCAGTAGGACAATTGTGGATGGTGAAAATTCTCTCCTATCAAGTTAGGATGCGGCAGGGCAACTGGGAACATTTTTGGAGGAAAGTAGACTGTTGAGGTGAAACCATGTTGAGGTAAACCATGATAATTATTTATAATAACTTTGGGGGCCAGAGCAATGGTGCAAGTGGTAAGGTGTCTGCCTTGCCTGTGCTAGACTAGGCCAGACCTCGGTTTGATCCCCTGATGTCCCATATGGTCCCCCAAGCCAGGAGCAATTTCTGAGCACAGGACTGACTCCTGAGCGTCACTGGGTGTAGCCCAATAAATTAATAATAATAATTTTTAAATGGGCAACTATACATATATGCTGGTTTAGAGTGTAAGGCATGTGAGGGTAGCAGAACGATAATGATATCATTATCTTAAATCTTTGAAGTTCATGTAGGCATATCCTCAAGCCAATATCCTTGCTAGTGTATATCTCAGAAACATCCTGAACTTCTGCTCGTAGTATGGATTGAGACTGACCACAGGACCTGTTGTAGGGCTTACTCCAAATACCATCATTTATACTCACACTCAAGGAGTGTCCTTGTGTTGTGTCTATGTAAGTATCTGCATACCTACCATACCACAGGGCTTGTCTTTCCTCTCTGTTTCCTTGAGTGTTCAACGGAGGGTCCTATGGCAGGCTTAGCTGGCAATCACTTCTACTTCAGGCATTCCAAGACCTTCGATGTCCTCTGTCTGTTGGGACAGAGATAGACCTTAACAGCAGGTTTGGTCTGGCTTTGTGGCTGCCTCCCAGTTTCACTTGCTCTAGGTTATTGCATTTATTGGACCAGGAGGCTATTGTCACCTTTAATATCTAGGTAAACCCAAAATGAAGAAGTCCTTCAGAGCTGATGTCAGGGATCTGTGTCCAAATAACAGCTATTATCAAATCAGAAAGGTTGGACCTAGGCTGGCATTTCAAGACAAAGTGACCTGCACCATAGTTCCTACCCTAGGTGAATGAGTTTGAATTGGGGTCATGCATGAAATAATCTAAACTAGGCTGAGGGTGAAACACATAGCGTCTGGCAGACTTCTACCTTGCAACTCTAGTCCTGCTGCCTGCCGGAATTACAGATTTTATTGAGTACTGAGACCACCACTGGCTGGGCCAATAAGAATAGTGTAAGGACAGATAGCTCAGGCTATATTGAATCAGTCCCTGCCAGTAATAATAAGACAATAAGAGAATCTCTGTTTGAGGGTAAATCTAAATTGTAAACAAATATACAAAGGAATAAGGGATGATCTTTGTTTTAGACAAAATAAGGTGGAATCTAACAATTATCTATGAAGACCTCCCTAAGCTCCAGATTTTTAAGTAAGGGATGGAAGAATAAGAAGAATATGCAAGAACCATGGAGACCCAGACCCAGGACTATTCAAAAATACATTGCAGATGAAACCCAGAATAAGCTGTATCAAAACCTCTTTGAGATTTGATTTATTACCTAGATAGAGAGTGTGTTAATATATTGGTCTTTTATTTTTAGACAATGTATTAATTTACATGCTAATGGATAGAGTTAGTTTCTGTTTGAAAGTGCAATGCAATTTTTTTCTAATTTTCAGAATAGAGACGTAAGTATTAAAAAAAAGTCTAATATGATCGAAGTGATAGCCAATGGGTATGGCACTTACCTTCAACACAGCCCACCCTGAGTCGCATATGGTTCTCAGAGTCTACGAGGAATAATTTCCTACTTCGAAGGCAGGAGTAAATCTGATCACCAATAGATGTGACCTCAAAACACAAATAAAAAAATAAAAATAACAAAAATGGTAAGATAAATAAAAATCAGCTTAGGGCATGTGTTTCTCAAGATCATCTTGAACATATAATGTATAATAGATTGGATATTTAACAATAAATATCTTCTAACCTCATATTTACTATTATATTATTATTATTGTTATTAGAATGTTAAGGAAAAGGCTATAACAAAGAGAAAAAATAATGTTTTTCAACATTTTGTACAATGATTGGTATATTTGTTATATTCTGTTTTGCCCATATTAATTCTCTTCTCATTAATGTCTAATGTAGAAATATGTGTTTTTATCAGTACACATTGCTATAAATATACTTATTCATAAGAAAGGTAAAATAAAAAATGGAAATCAAAGTTATACATAAATTTTAATAGACATTTTAAATTTATCTTAATAAATATATTTCTTTAATATAAATTCATTTTAATAAACATGCATTATATATTTATTTAATTATACTTAAATATATTTCATAATATAATATAACATATAAATATATATTAAATATTTATTTATTTATTTAAAATATAATCACTAGGAAAATTACAGGATATTGTAAGAAAATGTCCCGTAAAAAGACTTCCAGTGTTTGGGGAGTCTCTGTTCTTAGGAATCACTTGCTTTTTACAGTTTTACCCCTGTACAATGTATTTAGTAGTATATAGTATACAAACACTGAGTATGAAGGATTGATATAGCAAACCTTTTTGGAAAACATCTATTTAAAAATGAATGATAATTGCAAAATTAAGGCAGAAAGACTTGTCATAAAATGCTTTCTTTGAATTTATTATAAAAGCTATAAATAATATTATTTATTTTGTTATCATATTTCCTTGACAATCCATTGAATGGCTTTTAATTATAAAATATCTATGCTCTAAGACAGTAAATACAAGGCAGAAGATCCCATACATTTGAGCAATTCTATTTTTTAAAAATTTTTATTTTTGAAAGAAGTTTTAAAAATATATGCACTGTGGAGAAATACTTTATAAAATAGATTATTTTATTTTTGATTAAAATTTTTTTGTTTTAGCCATGAGGCAGCTTTTATAATTGAACTATTTTAGAAAAAAATTTAATGAGTGTAAACTTTTCAAAACATCAATATGATGCTACATTAAAAGCTTGCATATATTATTTGTCATTCAAACTAAAGTTTCATAAAAGTGAATAAGAAAAAAATCTTGTCAATATATGCTAATAACTATCTAAAATATATAGAATTACACTGCAATCAAAATAGATTGAATGGTATCTATTCTTGTACATAAGTCCCAAAGTTACCCTCACTGGTATATTTCTTAATTCTCAGAATTTATGTGTATATATTTAGATGGCATAGATATTTAGATGGTAACCCAAGTCATAGATGTTATAGAATAAAGTTTAACTAGGAATAATAAAAAACTGTAGTATTGGTGTAAAACTCATTGTAACCCCAGTGTCTTTATAGAAACTTCTGACTTTTTTGTTACTATGTCACTAAAGGAATTTAACATAGCAAACTTGATATAGCAAGCTAATATCAACATATCTACCATTTTATTGGACAATATACTGAACAATTAAATTCTATACAAAATGCTTATTTTAGGAAAATTTCTTAAATTTATGAAGAAGTGTAATTTAGATAAAAGATGTATATCAAACTTTATAAATGTGAATAAAGTTTTCAAAATATATATTAATATTTTAATTTATCAAGATTGATTTTTCAGATACTGCGATTTTAAATTATATTATGCATACAATATAATTATAAAAAAACTTAATTAGTTAGGTTTTGAGAAACAAAATCATCAGTGATCTCAGCATATTCCTAGCTCTGTGCCAAAGGTTTATGCCTTGTTGGGATTGGGGAAATCACATGAGGAGCAAAAGATTGAACTTGTTCAAGGAAAGTGTCCCTTTTACTATATTATCACTCCAATACCTATGTTGGTATACTTTAGATAGATAATTACATAAATTCTGGAGAGGAAATTAAAAAATTTATATGCACATTTTCATGTGTTGATATTCTACTTTCTTAATATTTGTCAGAAACTGCCATTTTCCACTTTAAGAAAAAAATGTAGAAGGCATTCTTCATTAATTGTAGAATATCTTCAATGACTAAAATGCCTTCCTAGAAGTATATTTCTGATATATCATTGACACAAGCAATCAATCTTAAGAAATTTTTATTTTTGCCTCTATCGATCTGTGAACAGGGAAGTTTTATAATATATTTATATTTATTTGGTCTTATTTTACAACTTACTGTAGGTATTCCAAGATAGTTTATTATTATGACTGTAATACATGACTGCTATTTTTTTATCATAGTGGCTTACATATCTTTCATATTGGTATTTTAGGTACATATTAACATTGAATCAGGGGAATACCCACCACCAAATTTGTCCTTCCCCCTTCCCTGTTCCCTTTCTGCAACCCATACCCCCCACAATCACCCTCCAGGCTGCGAGAGATACATCTATTTGTCCTGATGCCCTCCCTTGTTTCTCCCTCTATTTGAGAGGCTAAGCTAGATAAATCGAGTTATGTGGTTTTGTTTGAGGGAAAGAAAGGCAATAGAATGGGATAAAGATTAAGCAAAAAATAAATAAATAAGATAATTAAAAATAAGTAAATAAATAAATTAAAAATATGCTGAAATGGGTGGAGTCCTTCTAGTGGCTATCTGCCTCAGTTTGAGAGAGGACATGAAAAAGGTAATTGAAACACCATAACAATACAAAAATAAATGTCAAATTAAATATCCAGTGAGCCCTACAGCAATAAAGAGAAGCACCACACATTAGTCTCGGTTCTGAATTCAAATCATGCCAGAGTGCAAAAAGAAGGAGAAAGATAAGATAAAATAATATAAAAATAGAAAAGGAGTCATCCACTTCAATATCTATATCAAAATAAAGACTTCAAAAAAACAATCAATCAATCAATAAATATATATGTGGAAAAATGATTATTTTGTGCTTTTTTTTCCTTTTCCCCCTGCATAGGCAAAGTAATTATTGGGGATATTATAGAGGGAATTCCCTTGGCCTAGGAGATACAGGGTTTCTCCATCCCTGAAGTATACTGTCATTGTATTAACTATAGACTCCTTGCATGATCCTTTACTCTCTCCTCAGTGCTTTCGTGATGTATGGAAGACTTCCGCTTCCTCATGAATGATAAAATCAGTTCTCTGTATCTAGAGATCTTGCTGACTGAGCAGCTCAAGGAATGGAGCTTATGATGAAGGCTTTCTTTGTGGTTCTAGCAGTTCTGCTTCTTCAGTGTCGTTTTACTTCATCTTCTGTAGTTGGTGTTCTTGGTCATTATGTTGCTTCTAGGATGGAACCTGGGACAGAGTCATTATTTTCTGGAAGACCCGTTCACTTGCGCATGTCTCAATCAGAATCTGGAATTGGATATCTTGTTTGTTGAACAGATTATAGACCAAAAGCTAGGTTAGATCTTTTCGTTGCTGTTGTTGTTGGTCCCAGTATGCATACTGTCTAGTCCTGGTTGTAACAACCGGTCATCTGTATCTAGCATTCTTGGTTTTTGCACAGATCAAAGGGTGACATGTCTTCTGATTTTGTCTTATCGTTGGGTGGTGAGGAAAGATAACTTGCTCTCCCATTTCCTCGTTGTCAGGTTATCAATTTAGAGCTGGTATACGTTGGCGTCAGTGCAGTATTATGAATGCCCTGGAAGGGACCTGGAGCTGTTGTGGAGAACTCTGTCATTCTATATTTGGGATCCAGGAGTCAAGGCTGGACAGTCGGTGCCTATTTCCCTGAAGTCTAGGTTAGTTCCCCATGACATATATTCAGGGTAGGAGATGTCCCTGTGTTGTAAAAAGTATAAGTTCTTACCCCTAGTAGATGAGCTTGATTTTACAGGTAAAATTTCCCCTATTTTAAATATGCCTTTGCAGGAAGAAGTGGTGCTACATTATATTGCTGGTGGATTTGGGGGTGAAGAGAGAAGAAAACAGACCCATGACAAAAACTAAAAACATATATGCTCAGACATATCTAAAGAAAAAAGAGTTTCTTAAGAGAAAAATAAAGATTAAATAAAAGACATAATTAAAGGAATAAAGTGGGGCCGGGAGGGATAGCAAAGAGGCAAGGTATCTGTCCTTCCTGCAGAAGGACTGTGGTTCACATCCTGGCATCCCACATGGTCCCCCATGTCCACGAGGGGCAACTTCCGAGCACAGAGCCAGGACATGACAGCTAATTTTTTTTTTTTTTTTGGTTTTTGGGTCACACCCGGCAGTGCTCAGGAGTTACTCCTGGCTCCATGCTCAGAAATTGTCCTGGCAGGCACGGGGGACCATATGGGGCACCGGGATTCGAACCGATGACCTTTTGCATGAAAGGCAAACGCCTTACCTCCATGCTATCTCCCGGGCCCCGACAGCTAATTTTTAAGCAATCTTCCTATACCTAGAATAAGTTTTGTTTCAGTCTTTCTATATATATTTTGCCTTAATTTTGATACATAGAAGATTTCAGTAAGGAAATGCATAAATAACAATGTATTAGCTCAGCACCACAGTCTGTATGCATTTATTCCTTTTAGTTCAAAATATAGATGGCTGAATTTATTTTTAACAAATCACAAGTGAAATTTCATAACAAAATCAATCAAGTTTTATAAATCTTGTGGCTTCTTTTGGAAAATATTTTTATAGCTAACAATAATCCTCCCAACTAAACTTTTTAATTTAATTAATTTTAAGAATAGTTCATCAAATAAACACCACCATTCTAATGTATTGATTTTCAATAGAAAATAAAATTTTTAAGCTGAATGTACACATTTTTTAGCTTCTTTGAGCATTCTCTTCCATAAAGAAGGCTGGAGACAGATGGCCAATTGTTGTTCTTTAGATCATCTTTTTTCTAGACTGCATGTAGACAATCACTTTTCCTTAAATATGCAGTTTCCTAAGACAGATTCAGTGCATTTATAGGAACACATATTTTTAAAAACATTATGATTCTAGCCATGGTTTATATGATTGGGCATTTGCATTTTATAAATTTTAATCAAAAACATTTTCAGATTATTCTTACATAAGATCCATTTATGTTATGTTATCCTCATTTTTATGATTTATTTTTTGTAAATTTGAGAAAATTCTTACCTTTACCTTGCTGTAGCTGAATGTATTACATAGTTTGGTTTCATTCTCCCTAAAATTTTTTAATTTTTTTCTGTATTTCCCTATGCTATTTTCTTTGTGACTTTCTTTTCAAACTAATTTTATTTTCTTTCCTTTAAGTTTCTATATTATAAAAATGGATTCTAAAACTATATGTGTTGGGGCCAGAACAGTGGCTCAAGTGGTAAGGCATTTGTCTTGCATGCGCTAACCTAGGACGGACCACAGTTCGATCCCCCGGCATCCCATATGATCCCCCAAACCAGAAGCTATTACTGAGGGCAAACCCAGGAGTAACCCCTGAGCATCACCGAGTGTGGCCCAAAAACCAAACCAAACAAAACAAAAATAACTTGCTATATGTGGCTTTTGAACAAGTAAACCTTTCAACTGAATTCAAATATTTGAGGAAGCAGAAAATGTATATATTAATATATAATTAAAATTTTATTTGAATTCATATGTACCTACTTGCATAATTCATATATCACACATAGCATACAAAATAAAATTATTTGGATAGATGTATATTTTTTTTTTGTGGTTTTTGGGTCACACCCGGCAGTGCTCAGGGGTTACTCCTGGCTCCATGCTCAGAAATTGCTCCTGGCAGGCACGGGGGACCATATGGGGCACCGGGATTCGAACCGATGACCTTTTGCATGAAAGGCAAACGCCTTACCTCCATGCTATCTCCCGAGCCCCTAGATGTATATTTTTATTTGAACTATTTAATTATAGTGCTAAGATCATAAGGGTCATATATGATCTCTAATCATATCACAAGCAAATAAAAATACAATAAACTTGCTAACCTTGAAATAAAATAGTCTAAAAATGACATCCAGTCATGGGGTAAATATGATAATGGGGACATTAAATACCTCATGGGAGCTAATGACTGAGTTATTAAAAATAATCAGAATATCCTATAGCAGCACATCTTGGTGTGAAAAAGAAATTCCTGTTATTTTAAGACACTAGAATTAGGTTTATAATTTTATTTAAGTCACAATATGCCTAGATGAAAGCATACATTGTTTAGGCTATGTATTTATCTTTAGATCTTCTTATGTTTCAATAGTACTGATTTGAGGAAACGCAGAATAATCTGCTAATTCTGTCATACAAATATTTGCGAATTAAACTATTCGTTCTCTCATGTTTAGCATTTTCCTTTTTTATTTTGCAACATAACCAATAAATCATACACTGGATAATTTACTAATCAGTTTTTTCTTTGAATAATATTATAAATAATATTTCATATACTATAATATAATATAATTAATAATATAATTTATACTATACTATAATATATTATTATAATATAATATAATATAATATAATATAATATAATATAATATAATATAATATAATATAATATAATATAACATAACATAACATAACATAACATAACATAACATAACATAACATAACATAACATAACATAACATAACATAACATAACATAACATAATATAATATAATATAATATAATATAATATGTATTACTTATTTCTTTTTTTAAGAAAATGTTTTCCTTTATTTAATTGCTCTAAGACTTCCAAAAATGATCAACTGCAGTAGTTAAAAGGGACTTTCTTAACTTGTTCTAGATCTTAGGAGGAAAGTTCACTGGATTACGCTAAAGTGTTAGCTGTGAGTTTATAAAAATGGCCTGTATTTCATTGTGTCTTGCTCCTTTTATATTTTATTTTTATAATGATTTAAATTCATGTATTTAATGTCATGGGTATTATTATTCTATTTTGATCTGAATAATTTACTTTAGTATTCCTAAATTCATTTTTTCCTCCTCCACATATGTATCTGAACTTTAACTTACACAGATATAAATTTGCTTCATTTAAATTTCATCTTTACACTAGCTCATGCAGAATTTTTCTACTTGAACATGCTAGTCCTGAAGATGATGTTGCAGAAAAAGTGAACTGACAGGAACCAGAAAAACAGCTGCCTTATTAGTATTATATACCTTAGTTTTCACATGTGTTCTAATAAGCTAAGCCATGACCTCATTGATATAATGGTAGATGAGCTCATCATTAAAGTCATTATATAATCAGTTTTCCACCAGATATTATTGGTCACATATGACAGGTCACATCAAACAAAGTTATAATCAATAATTTAGCAGAAACAAAGAGAAATTTGTAGTAATGTATACAAGCTCAGGTCTTATATAGAAGGATTCCCTTTTGTTGCTTGCTTCTAACCTTTCTGCCTATCATTCTGCCTTCCTTGATTATATAAAAAAATCATAAAACAAAAACATGAGGTGGTTGGGTTGAAGTACTAAATTTTCACACTCTCCACAATTAAACAGACCATATCAGCATGGGTTCTAGCTGTAACACTGTGGTCTTTGTATTGGAATTCTTCCTTATTTATATTGCCATGATAAGAAGGTTATGATGCAGTCAAATTATAATGTTATAATTCAATACTTATGAGAGGAAGGAAATAGCCCAAAGAAAGAGATTTAGGCTGCATATATGCTTCTGTGTTCACTCCTATTACAATTTGTGCTATTTCATAGTTTCCTATTTCTGAGTTTTAGTTATTCTTTGGTAGAGGTATGAAGTGACCTTAGCTAATGCATCTTCTGTAAGCTTAAAATGTCACATTGCCAAGGTTTGGGGCCTACATCTTGTTTCATTAGCATGGTATCTTTCACCCATCTGAATGTGCACTGATTTTAATAAGTATAGTTTTACATATCTATTAATTATGATAATAGATCTTGCTTACTTTTTCTCTATTGTATCCAGAAAAACAGTAGGATAGGAATATTGCTAAAAGTTATAAGCTAAAAGGGGAGTTTTCAAAGTGATGAAAGCAAAGTTTTTGTACATAATAATTTTCTGAGAATTGAGAGAGAACTAAAATATTCTAATTAATGTTGCCTAAATGATAAACAAAATGTTTTAATGTTACTGAGGTATATGTTAAAGGTGTTTTTATCCACAATTGGGAATATATATTCCAGAGCCTGCAACTGAAAGGTTTTGTGTGAATAATTGGAATAAGATACTTCATTTTTAAAAAATTTTTTTTGGTTTTTGGGCCACACGAAGTGACGCTCAGGGGTTACTCCTGGCTATGCACTCAGAAGTCGCTCCTGGCTTGGGGGACCATATGGGAGCCGGGGGATTGAACCGCAGTCCGTCCTAGGCTAACGCAGGCAAGGCAGGCACCTTGCCTCCAGCGCCACCGCCCGGCCCCCAAGACACTTCATTTTTTACCACTCATCAGAGATTTTTTTTAAACTGTATAGTATGGAGAGTAGAGAAGATAGAATACTTGTGTTGCACATGGACAATCTGGATTTGATCTTTATTTCTCCATGTCACACCTCAAGAATTTCTAAGAATGATTTTTGAGCATAGAACTAGGACAGAATGAGCCCAGTTGGATGTAGTACAAAAAGAAAAAAAAGACAAATAAAAAATAATAAATGTAGTCTTATTCCCAAAAGGAATTAGATATTGAGTAAGAATCTAATCAAGGTCAGTTTTTTATAGATAATTTTATGTTTGAACTAAATACTTTTAATGAGTAAAAGTAGGTGCTAGTCAAATATAAAATTTTGCAAATAAAATAAGTCCAGTTATCAATGCTAAGTAGTTAGTATGGAATTTGTACATGAGATGAAGGAAATAAATAGTGAGATATTGTATACTTAAGTAGTGAGGTACAATGTAAAGAGACTGTACTGAAATGAAATTAAGTAGTAAACAAAGTTAAGTCATTGATTAAAATGTGTTGATATTTCTGTATAACAATTTTTTGTGCTTTTGAGACTTGATTTCTTTTCACTAAATACCTTACTTTCCTTTTTTGAATAGATACCCTTGCTTAAACATTTTCTGATTTAATCTATCAAGTTTCCCTATTCATTTATTGAGGTTCTAATCTTACATTTTCTATTTTTGCAAATGCCTTGAAGGCAGTGGTTTTTCTACTCCAATTTGCATTTACTAAACAACTAAAATCAGTGTATAAAAGTCATTCAAATATTTGCAGAATTTAAATTAATTAATGAATGTTTAACCAGGTCAAATGGTTCAGAATACAATTGAAATTGAAGCTAGGAAAGATATTTTTTTCAACACATTTTGAATGCTGTCCGTGGTGCTGAAGACAGCTCTGAAACAGATGCATTTTATTTTTATTTTTGAAGATTATATCTCTTTGTGAATCCATTAACAAATTATTAACATTACATTGTTTTTGCTTTTTTTAGCCTTCATAGGATATTTAAAAAAAAGATAAACCACTGGTACTACATGATAGATTTTAAACAATTTTAGTTCAACTATTGACCTCTTTTTACATTTAAATTGTTTTGATTGCTTTAAATTCTCTGGCCTCTCTGGATCTAAACATATTTCACCAGAAGTGGAACTTGTTCTTTCTTCATATCTTCTAATAACTTTCCAGTTTCTTTCATTTCTTCTCTTTCTAACACTCCTATTTCTATTTCTAGATAAATATGCAATCATGAGTGACTGAACAAAGAAGCTTTAAGACAAACTGGAAACTGCTATATAGAGCAAAGTAAGTTCAAGGGACAAAATTCCGATTATCTCATTTATCTGCAAAATGTAGTGAGACTAAGAAGGACAAATACAATATTGAACAAGCCTGGTCTTCAATACCATGTTCTCTCTTGAACAATTCATCTCTTCTTGTACTTCTTTCTATATCTCCATATTTTCCCTCATGGCAGAAGCTCAAGTTCTCTTATGATTATAAATTTTACCTCTGTCATTCCTTTATATCTTCTTATGTTTCATTAAATAAAAAAGAAAATATTAAACAATAAAAATGTTTACTTTGGATTAGTGTATTTATTACCAGACCCTGAGAAGAGTAATAGACTGGAGCAGTGGCCATACCAGAGGTAAAAATGAAGTAAATGGTCTAAAGTCCTCACTTTGGTGATGATAAAGTACAATAACTTTGTACAATACCACATACATTTGGAAATATGTATGACCCTCTAAACCAATCATAATTAAAATTTAAATGAATAAATAGTTTTAAAAACATGTATATATAATTACATAGAAATTGTGAAGTTACTTTATCAATATAACTGTGATTATCATGTATATGTTAAAAATAGTTACTCCTGGGGCCCAGGAGATAGCATGGAGGTAAGGAGTTTGCCTTTCATGCAAAAGGTCATAGGTTCAAATCCCGGTGCCCCATATGGTCCCCCGTGCCTGCCAGGAGCAATTTCTGAGCATGGAGCCAGGAGTAACCCCTGAGCACTGCCGGGTGTGACCCCCCAAAAAATAGTTACTCCTTAAATTTTATGCCCTACTAATATCAATAGTTCAGTGGATAGCCTGTTTGTCTTGATCAGATAACCTCGGTTTCCTTTTTAAGATTGTGTATGATCTCTGGATCCCAAGAGTAGTCCCTAAACACAGACATAGGAGTAAGCATGAGCACTTCAAAATAAAAATATAAAAAATAGAGAAAAATTATGTAGTAATCATTTACTCTTTTATTAGTACCTGTCACTTTTCATCTGTAGAATTTGGATGTGAGGCCATAGTTATTAGCATGTTACCCATAAGACAAAAGAAACTCAGATCTTTAAAATATGAAGTGGGTTTCTATTGAAGGTAGAATCAAATGTTTTAGCTTAGTTTACTAAGGAATATAATCAGTTGTACTCATACCTGATGTCAATTATAAAATATATTTGAATTTTAAAGTGACCTTATTTCATTAATAAACCTGACTTGTTGTATATGTGTCTAGATAACTATGGTAAATAACAATTCAAGCATTTGGGTGAATATTTATGCATTTTCTAAATTATCTTGAATATATCTTGTTAAAATTATAAAATAAAAACTAAAATAGGATAAAATTTATTATTTATCTTTAAGTTGAACTCATAACTTATGGAACATATTCTTTAACTCAAAATAATATTTCATTTTCTAATATGTTTTATTTGCACTAAAAATTGAGTTACTAGAATATTAATGTAGAGTGAAATAATGGCTTCACTTAATAGTATTTTATAAATATACTTCATAATATTAATTTCGTAGTT